>SRPU01000445.1:0-18761 GCA_018360185.1 Claviceps lovelessii | reverse complement strand
GAGAGATATATATTTTCTTTATTAACCTATTTTACTTATAACTATACTACTATTTAGCTATATATTAACTACTTATAATCCTTAATTATATCTTTTAAAGTAAAGTCTTTTTATTATACCTATAAGTTTTTTATTTTATTATAGCCTTTTTACTTTACTAAGTATTTTTACTACTTACCCTTATATTTATAAATTATAATTTATTTTATTTTATATACCTTAGTATTCTCCTTAAAAGATAACTATATTATTACTGCTTTTTTTTAGTATAAATTACCTTTAAATAGCTTAAGGCTTATAATATTAAATATATTATATAATCTTAGGGTTAGAGATAGTTTAAGCTAGTAAGTAAGGCTATAATAACTAACTTTTTTAGTAATTTAGTAAAGTTTTAAATATTTTACTATAAGCTTTTAGCTTAATTACTATAAGTTAATATTTTTTATAAAAAGAAAAATATAGTCTTTAATATTAAAGTTTATTAGCTTATACTTAGTATTATAGTATTTTATATATTAAGCCTAGGTATTACTAAATAGCTACTTTATCTCTATATATTTAGCTTATAGTTTTTTTACCCTAACCTTAGTACTTTAATTAATAATATTTAATAGCTTTATTACTTAATTTAGTTCTTTAGGTTTATATCCTTATAGTAACTCTACTAATATATAGCTATAAGCTATATAATAGCTAGTATTATATATAAATTATATAAAAGCTAAGTAATTAAGCTAGTTAGTTTATTTTATATATTTAAAGGCTTATAAATAGTATTTTAAGATTTAGTTTATTCTTTTAGTTTAATTATTAATTTAAGGGTAAAATATAATGCTAAATAGCTATTTAGTTACTAAAAGGTAATAGAAAGTTCTTTAAAATTTACTAATAAAAACTATATCTTTATTACTTATAATACCTTTTAATATACTATAATTATAAAAAATATTTTTAATAAAAATAATTACTAAGTTACTACTAATTACTATTATAATTATAGTAATATATAGTATATACTTAGAAAATTTATTTACTACTACTAAAATTATATTATATATTTTACTATTTACTTACTTAATTAAAGGTAAGCTTATAATAAAGTTTATTAAGATTTTTTAAAATAATCTTTTTAGTATTAATAGCGCTACTAGCTTACTATAAAGTTAGTATAACCTTAGCTTATTAAGCTAATAATTTATATAATTACTAATATAGATTTTAATATTCTATCTTAGCCCTAGCTAAAAATATTAGCTTATAATTTATTTAATAGTTTTACTTACTTTATAGTAGCCTACTATAGACTTATTATAAGTTAGCTATAAAATCTTACTTTTTATTTTAGCTAAGATATATATCTAGCTTTTATATAGTAGTAGTTTATTTTTATTAACTATTTAGGTAGTACTCTTTAAGAATACTAATATTTTACTATTATTTAATAGCTTTAATTACTACTATACTAAAGTATCTCTTAACTATATAAACTTTAAAGTCTTAAATATTAAAGTAATTAATTTTTTATAATTAGCTTTATTAAAGATTAATTTAAAAGAGATTTTTTTAATAGCTAATAATTTTATTATAAGCTTTTAATAGGTTTTTTTCTTAAGTAGAAGTCTATTATATAATAAATAGGGCTAATTTAAGTGCTTTATAAAGTTAAAGAAATACTTAGTTTTATTCTTTAAAATTTTAATATTTTAACTACCTACCCCCTTACTTATAATATATATACTATATATAGGCTAGTTTTTTAGTAATATTTAGGTATTTAAACCTAAACTATTAAGCCTTAGCTATAAACTCTTTTTATTATAAGGTTAAAATATACTAGCTTTAACTTATATTACTTTATATAATCTCTTTTACTTTACTTACCTTTTAATTTATAATAAAAAGATTTAAACTAAATACTTTATATTTTACTTAATTATTATTTATATATAGCTTAGTAGTAGCTTACTACTAATAGGTAGTAAGGCTAGTTAGTATAATAATTTAGTAACCTTATTTTAAATATTTAAAGTATTAGCTATTAGTTATATATTAAAGCTATATAGCTTATTAGCTATAAACTTAATAAAAAATAGTAGTAAGTATAATACTTATACTTTTACTATTACTTTCTTAAAAAAGTAGTTTAATCTTTAAAATAAGCTATTTATAAAGTTTAGCTTACTTAGCTAATACTTTATAATAAAGTTAAATAGGTATAGCTTATTAAAAGTATTTACTTAGTAGCTAAATAGCTTTAGCTTTATAGTAAAATACTTATAATTTAAGTAATTTATAATAACTTAAATAGAGTGCTTTAAATAAGCTAAGTAATGCCTTTATATTTAAAAGGCCTTTTAAATAATAAAAAGCTTACTATTTAGTATTATATATTTTAGTTTTAAGCTAAATAGCTTCCTTAATATATAAGCTATAGGGTGCTAGCTACTTAGCTATAATTAAGCTATAATAGCTTTAATAGTAAAGGCTAATATATTTATTTTTATTTTTAGTAATACCTTTAAATTAAAATAAATAAAAATAAAGGCTTTTAGAAACTTTTATTTAAGTTAATTAAATATAGCTAGCTTATTATTACTTAGCTATAAAGCCCCCTTATTATTACTTTTTAGTAAGTTAGTAAGGGGGATAGTAATTTTACTATATTTTTAATAAAGTATTTATAGAATTTTATAAACCTAAGGAAACACTAAATATTTATTATATTATAAGGTAGCTACTACTTTACTATTACTTTAATATACTTAAGCTTTATTTTAATACTATTAGGTATAATAATAAACCTAAGAAAGCTAATATATATAGTAAAGAATTTATATTTATTAAGGTTAGTATAAAGCTTAGCCTTTTAGAGTATTTATAAAACTTATTTAATATACCCTTTATATACTACTAGGTTATTATTATAAATTAAAATATTATTTAGGTAAATAATATAAATAGTATTAATAAGCTCTTTTAGTATATTATTAATATACTTTTAGAAAGTAGCTAGTATATTTATAAAGCTAAAAGGCATTATAAGATATTTAAAGTGTTTATATTAATAGTAAAATACTATTTTTTACTTATTACTTTTATAAATATATAGCTAATAATATATATTTTTTAAGTTAATCTTTATAACTACCTTTCTTTCTTTAATTAGTTAAGAATTTCTAAAATTAATAATAGTAAGGCTTTATTTTTCTTTATAACCTTATTAAGGCTATAATAATTAATATATAGCCTAAGCTAACCTTCTTTTTTTAATATAAATAAAATTAGGGTATTTAAAGGACTTATTAATTAATAAATCTATTTTTTTTACTATATATTAGCTAGATATTTATAAAGAACTTATAGCTTCTTTTTAGTAAGGTTATTAATTAGCCCCTAAAAAGGTATTTTACTATTAATTAGCTTAATTATATAAGTATAACCTCCTAAGGCTAGAAGCTAGCCTATAAGTTCTTTTAAGAATATATTTATAAACTTAATATATATTTTTAGTAGCTTTTTTATAGCTAAGTTATTATTTAGTTACTTATTATTTTTACTTTACTTATTAGGCTAAGGTTTTTTTATATTACTCTCCCTTACTTATAAGCTAGTTTTATTTTTATTATTTCTTTATATTCCCTTAATTTATATTAAGGCTAGTATTAGTAATATAATTATATTCTTTCTTTTATAGTAAATTTACTTTAAATACCCTATAAATATAAGGCATTTTTATATTATTAAATATTACTAAGTTTTATTATTTTAAAATAAAATTTATAGCTTATAGTTCTTTACTTAATTAGTATTTAAGAGTAGGTTCTTTTATATATTAGTAATATAGTAGTAAACCTAATATATCTTACTATAACCTATACTATTAGTAATACTAACTAATTTATTTAATATACCTTTATATTTAAGTAAATTACCTAAAGCACTAGCTAATAGTATAGTATTTACTTTTATATTTATTTAGTTTTCTTTATTTAATATTTTAAAGTTAATAATTAATCTTTTAGCTTTTAAATTAAATAATACCTTAATAGCTACTTAATAATAATTTTACTATATAAATACCTTTATTCTTATTTTATTATTTATTTCTTTATATTTAATTACTTTATTAATACCTAAAGTGTTTATTTTATAAAGAATATTAGTTATAAAAAGAGTATAGCCTTAAGGCTTATTAATATTAACTAGAATTAAGTTTATATCTAAGGTTTTTAGTATTAGGTTTTTATAGTATAGATAGTGTTAGCTTATAGTATATTTATTACTTTTATATATAATATAGTTTAGTTTTAAATACTTAGGGGATATATATCCCTTTTTTTAGTACTTATAGTATTAAATATTATTAAAGTCTTTATTATTAAAGAGTTTATAGTTATATTACTTTTAGTTTATTACTAAAAAGTATAATTTTTATTACTTATACTCTATAAAACTTAAGTATTTTTAATTACTTAGAAATTCTTTATTAATAACTTCTACCTTTTAGCCTTAGCCTTAAAGGTAATTTTAACTTTAAAAAAACTCTTAGCTTAATATTTACTTTTTAGTAATAAGGTTAAGGCTATTAAGAAATATATAAATTTAAAGTTATTTTAAAATAGCTTTAAAAAGCTTAGCCTTAACTTTACTTTATTTTTAAAAGAAGGTTTAAAATAATATTTTATTATTTTATTAAAGGTTTATTAATACTTTAATAGCTTTTAAGTAGTAAATATTCTTATTAATAGTTTTAATTTTTAGCTATTTTATAAATTTTACTTAAGTATACTCTTTAAAGTTTATAAAGCTATTAATAGTAATATATTATATTTACTAATGCTTTATATTATTAATAAAGTAGCTATTAGTATATACTACCTTAGTAGTATCTTTAAGGAATATATAAAGGTTTATAGTAAATATTATATATAAGTTTAATAAGAAATTCTAAAGGCTTTTATAAATATTACCTTTATATATAAAAGCTTTAAATTAAGCTTTTATAAGTTTTATATATATAAAGGGTGCTATAATTATAAAATAAGCCTATAGCTTAGGGGTTATAGTATAACTAATATTAAAGGTATTAATAATACTAAGCTTACTACTTTTTTAATTTTTAATAAGGTTAATTTCCTTAAGGGACTTTTAAAGTACCTTAAGGTTTTTATATTTATTAGCTACTTATATAGCTTATAATAATTAAGCTACTTTCTTAATTTTCTTATTAAAGGCTATTTCTTTATTAGTATTTTAGTTATTTATATATATAAAGTTATAGTTTTTAATTATAAAATACCTTTTTTTTTAATTATATTTAATAAATAATTAGCTTTTTATAAAACTATAATAAGGTTATAATTAGTTAAATAAGTAACTCTTTTAATAAATATTTTAATTTAGTTAATAGTTTATTATTTTTAAAGAAAAAAGAAATTTAGTTATTAAAGCTAAATATAAAATACTACTTAGTAAAGTAAAGACTAAAATATAAAAGATATACTATAATATAGCTACTAAGTAGGGAGATAGTGCTTAAAGGTATAAATCTCTACTTTATTATATAAATATATACGCTCCTTCTTTTATATACCTTCTTAGTATACTGCTAGGTTATAGTAAGGGCACTATATACCTTATAACTCCTATGCCCCCCTTAGGTCTTATAAGGCTAGCCGTACGCGAAACCTTAGGGAGAAACGGTTATAACACTAAGTCTAACTTAATATATAATATAAGGTATATAATTAAGGTTATATACTAAAATATATAGAAAAAAACCTATTTAATATACTTAGTACTAGAATTTTAGCCTAGTATTAATATAATAGTAATATAGAAACTAAGGACTTTAAATAGTAAACTATCTAATTTTAGCCTTAGCTACTTTTAGCTTATAATTTAAAGTAGCTAAACTATAATTTATATATACTATTAGTATAAACCTAAAGTATAAATAATATAGGTAGGTAAGAATTAATGCTTTATTATAATAATAAAGTATAATATTTACTTTATTTACTTCTTAATTTATAAACCTAACTAAACTTTACTCTTACTTAAATCTATATTAGCCCTACCCCTTAATTATAATATATTTATTAATAACTTTAATTAATACTACTTACTTTAAAATTATTATAATTAAACCTTAATAAAATATAATATACTTTTTATATTAATAAAGTAATAGTAGCTTAGACTTATAATACTATAAAGTAAAGTAATATAAAAAATATAAAAAAAAAGAAATAGTATTATTAATTATACTTAAGCTATTTATAATATAAATATTAACTTTTTAAAAGGCTTAAATCTTATTAGGTTTAACTATATACTATAGCTAATTTATATAAGCTTTAGCTTTAGGCTATATAGTAACTATTCTCTTTAGTTTAAATAAATATATATAAATAATAACCTTATTATTATAAAGGCTATAGTATAGTTTTAGCCTTATATTATAAAGCCTTAACTTTAATTACTAAAGGAAATTAATTACTTTATAAAATAATTAATAGCTAAACTTTAGTTTATTATAAATATAATAATTTTAAAAAAACCCTAAGGTAGTTTTAAGCTAAACTTATAATAAAACTAATAAATTAAAGAAATAACTTAAAATATTAAAAGAATATTATAATAATAAAGGGTATTTTATATTAAAAAAAATTAATAGTATATAACTAATATAATATAAATATAAAACTAAGTTATTTATAATAAATAGTATAGTGCTTAGTATATAGTAATTAAAGCTATAACTACTTAATATAAAAACCTTTAAAAGCTTAAATAATATATATAGCTTTATAGTAGCTTATTATTAAAATAATAGTAAATTCCCTTTTTTTTATAAAATAAAGGTATAAATATTATAACTATAAAAATATATTAAAAGAAAGCTATTACTTTAGCTAAGTATTTCTTTCTTTTTTTTTAAGCCTAACTTAATAATATACTAAGTAATTTAAATAGCTATCTTAATATTATTATATTTTTAACTAAAAACTAATTTAATATTAATAAGATTTATAGTATTATAAAAAGCTTATTTACCTAAAAAGCACTTAAACTTAATAAACTTTTAATAAGTTACTTTAAAGTTTATAGTAAACTATTAGTATAAACCTTTACTTACTTACTAAATATATATTATTATATTAATTACTACTTAGCTTTATTTTAATAAGTAAAAGTTATTATTCTTTATAAACTAAGTAAAACCTTAATAAAGTAGTAAAAAGTAAGGGCTTAGTATTTAATTTTATTTTTTAATATAATTAGTAAGGTTATAAAAGTAATAATAATAAGTTAGCTTACCCTTAAAGCTAAATTAAGTAAAGCATTACTTAATTTATAAATAAATAATATAGTAAATTAGTTTATAGAAGTTATATTAAATATATTAATAAAATCTATATATATAGTATAGTACTATAATAGTATTATATTACTACTTTAGCTAAATATATTAATAGCCTTTAATATTATTTACTATAAATAACTTATTTATACCCTTATTACTATTAGTATCTTTACCTAATTTATAATATAAACTTACTTCTTTATTACTAAGTATATTACTTACCTTTTCTTTAATAGTAAAATAACTAATCTTTTACTTATTATTATAAAAATACTATAAAAATTTCTTATTTTCTTTATTCTTTTTTTACTTTATATTATATTATTATATACTAAACTTTAGGTTATATAGTTTATATTAATTATAGGCTTCTTTAATAATATAAATATTTTAGTATATAGTTATATAGTAAAAGAAATATAAAACTACCTTAAGGCTATATAAGTAATTTATTAAAATTAGTCTTAAAAATTAAGCTTTAAATTTAACCTAAAGAAAAGTAAACTTATATACTTTATAGAATACTATACTATAATTATAACTTTAGTTTAACTTAGTATTAATATAATATAGCTAGTTTAATTTACTTACTTTTTAAGGGTTTAAGTTTACTAAAAACTATAATAAAAGGTATACTAAAGCTAGGTTAAGTTAAAATTAATATAGTAATAACTTATACTTATATTATTAATAGTATTAATATAGAATTACTTACTATAAAATATATACTTATTATATATATAAGTAATTTAGAATATTATTACTTATAATATAGAATTATACTATACTTTTATAGTAATTAATAGTAAGGTAAGGGAAATAGCTAAAGTATTTATTTTTAAGTAAACTAAATACTTAAGAATAATTATTAAAGTCTTTAAGGCTATATTATAAGCCCTTATTAAAACTAAATTAGCTATAGCTTTAATTAATCTTTATTTTAACTACTACTTACTTTACTTTTATTATTAAATTAAAGCTAATAATATAGCTAACTAGATTTAAAATGCCTATATTATAATAGTAGCCTAACTTTATTAAAAACTAGTATACTAAGGGTATAAATACTCTTTAAATTCTAATAATTACTTAAACTATATACTATTTCTAAATTAGCTTTATAATTATTCCCTTAAACTATTTTTAATTAAAATACTTACTTTAAAGTAAAAATATTATTAATATAAAAAAAGAATTACTATATAAGTATACTAAACCTAAGTTAAATATATAATAATAAAGCTTAACCTTAACTTTACCTTTACTACTAAAATATTTTTTATTTACTTTAGCTTTATTAAGTATAAATCTATAGTATTTATTTAAATATATATAAAATAAATTAGGCTTAATACCTTTTTTTATAATTATTATATTTCTAAGGTAGATTTACTAATATATAGCTACTAAATTAATAATAAAAACTATTATTATATCTTACTTTTTTATAAAAACTTTAACTACCTTTACTTTATAAATATAGATATATTACTAGTATATAATTAATATAAGGTTAAAGAGGCCCTTAAAAAGAATAAACTAGCTACTATATTTATAAAATAGCTTATTTTAACTAAGTATATCCCTTAGTTTAGGCTTATATATACTTTATAATAATAATAAACTAAGAATATTAAAAACTTAGTATAGTAAAGCACTTAGTATAGTATAAAGATAAAAGTAGTAGGAAGCTATTAAGGTATTATAGTTAGTATAAAATAATTTAATATATAAATTATATTAAATAATAAATAATAAATAGTAATAAAAAATTATAGGTATAGTATACTTATATTAGCCTTAGCTATACTTCTCCTTAGCCTTTTTTTTAACCTCCCCCTTTTTTTTCTATTTATTTTTTATTATTTTCTTTTTTTCTTTCTCTTTAGTATAGCCTTATATTATAATTAAGCTAAGCCTATAAATTTTCTATAAAATATTACTATATTTCTTTAGTATATTAGTAATATAATAAGCCTATAATAGTATTTTACTCTTAACTAAAGTTAAGGCTAAAACTACTATAATATTACTAAGTAAATATATTTTTATTATAATAGCTATCCCTATTTTTTTTATAAGTTATTATACCTTTTTTTAAATAGTATTATACTCCCTAGCTTATTTCTAGGTTAGCACTATATTAATACTATAATAGCACTATAATAATATTACTATAAACTTATATTAATATACTCTTTAAAAATAAAGAGATTTTATATATTTATTACTTATTTAATAGTCTCTTAATATAAGGTAATATTTTAGTTTAGCTATAGTACTAATTAGCTATTAACCTATTATTAATATAAATAATATATAAAATACTTATCTTTAAATAAGTTTTTTTAGCTTTTATATACTTAAAGTATATACTATTAATACTTATATAAATTAAAAATAGTAATAGTATAAGCATTAAGGGAGTTTTAATTTTTAGTATAATAATATTATTTATTAATATTTTTAGCTTATATTAAGTAAGCTTTATAAGGCTAGCTTTTAAGCTAGCTTAGCTATACTATAGGTTAGTAATAGTAGTATATTAGGTTAAAGTTAGCACTTACCTTTAAATAATAATTTTATTTATAAATAGTATCTTAATTAGCCCTATAGTTAGTAAGGAGTAGTAATATAGTAGCACTACTATAATAAAAGGTTAGAGATATATTTATAATAAAAGTAATTAATAAAAAAAGAAAAAACAAAAAGGCTAAAAATAAAAAGAAAAGAATAGCTTTTATAATTATCTCTTTTTTTTTATATAATTAATAGTTAGCTAGTAGTTAGTTTATTAATAGCTAGCTACTAGCTAGTATAGCTAATACTATAGAGATATAAAAGCTAGTAAAAGGTTTTTAGTAAGGAAGTAATAGCCTAAGAAAAATAGTAAGAAATTAATATAATATCTAATAAAAGTTATTAAAGTAACTTATAATAATATATAAACTACTCCTAAGGGTAATCCACTACTGTTACAGACCACCCCTACGGACCGGACTAACCTTCTTCCGACCGACGGCTCAACTAATCACATTACACACAGCGCTCGCCGCATATATGCAGCAAGCTACGCCCCTAATCACTATATATCTGCCGTGAGCTCCCTCCGCAATTACTATATATTCCTTATAAGCTTAGAATAGCCTCTTTTTTATATAAACTAACCCCTAGTTCTAAATATTATAGCTAGCTAGTCTTTAATAACCTTATAAATCTATTGCCTAGCCTAACCACCTTATAAATCTCTAACTAAACCTAACCTTAGCTATTATATATTAAAGACTCTTATTTAGATTTACGCTGCATTACTCTAAGCAATATCTAGTATTATATCTGCCCTAGCTCCCACTTTAAGATCTGCTTTTACTCCTTATAAACCTACTACTAAGGAGCTTATTATAAAAATCCAGCAGCTTAGTCACTATATAGAAGAACTCTCTGCCCCTTAATAAAATAAATAGAATTTAAAATAAAACCTTAGACCTAAAAACCCTAGCCCTTATAATAGCACTGCCTTTAAGCTTTAAGGCTTCCTTATTTAGCTTAAGATTTATTATTACTTCTATCCCTAAGCCTTAAGTAAGCTAGTTTAAAAGGTATAATATACTAATAAATGCCTTAAAGGGACTGCTTTTATATAGTTTAAACCTATTATAAGAGACTACCTTAATAATAATAATAGTAGTAATAAAGAGAATAAAACTAATACTATTTTCTCTAACTTTAGTAAGTTTAAGAAAGCTATTAAGAAAGCTTTTAAAATAATTAATAAGAGCTAAGCTACTATTTAGTAAATAAATAAACTTAGATAGTAAGGATTTATAGTAAACTATACTACTAAATTTTAATAGCTTACTTCTTAACTTAATTAGAATAATAAACCTTTAATATCTATATTTTATAAAGGACTTAAAGAAAAGGTAAAGAATAAACTCTTTAAGGAAAATATACCTAAAACCTTAACTAATTATATAGCTATAGCTATTAGAATTAATAATAAATAATATTAATAATATATATAGAAAAAAGGGAAAGATACCTAAAATATATAAAAGAAAAAATACACTACTAACTATATAAATTAAGGATAATAATAATAAGAACTAATAGTATATACATACACTACTAACCTAAAGAGAATAAACCTTAACATTATATAGAGACCTAAAGAAACCTATAAATATTATAACTATAGTAAATTTAGATACCTTACTAGGGAATATTAAAAACCTAAGAAAGAATAGAAGTTAGTACTAAAAGGAAAGTAGCTTAATTCTATAAAATAGAAACTAGTGCCTAAAGGCTAATAACCTAATGCCCTTAAAAAAATTATAAGTAGCTAAACTAAATAATATGCTTTAATAATAAATATATAGTTTACCTTAGTAATAAAAAGGGAAGTGGCTAGTATTCTAAAGCCCTAAAGAAATATACCCTTACTATTATAAATAATAGAATTATACTAATCCCTATTATAGAACCTCTTCTTAAATAAGTATAATAGGCATAGTACTATAAACTAACTAATAATAAAGAAATAGGTAATTATATCTATATTTATATAGTAGAATTTATAGAAGCCTTTAAATATAAATAGTAACCTAAGGGATATAAAAACAACAACCTATATATCTTTTTATAAGACCCTAATTATATATAAATCTTATAGGCCTTATATGCCTATATTACTTATAAAACATATATGCTAGGGAAAGTAAGATAAGGTGTTTATTCTATTAGAATTAAGGGGATCCCTATTAATATACTATACCTTTAATATAAACTATATAAATAGAAGCTAGGATAGTAATATTCTTAGAAAATAGTTTCCCTTATCCCTAATAAAAAAACACCTATAGACTGCTAAATAACTCTCTTTCTAAATTAACTATATAAGATAAGTATATATTAGCTATATATATTTAAAAAAGCGACATAGTGGACAAACCTCCTAATAAATAGGATAATCCCTAAATTTAAAGCCTATAATAGAGTTACACTACTATATAATTTAGTAGACTATTAATAATGCTCTATTCTACGCTACCTTAAGCATCTATTTAATAAAGCAGCTAACTAGCATTACCTTAGTCCCTATGCCTAATAAAATAAACCCTAGTATAGATAGAAATACGCTATTAACTGCAATAAATCTAACTATATGCAATATTATAATAAAAAAGCGTACATTTAATAATAATTTTAATATTTATATATAGAAAAATACTTTAAAAAACTAACTAAAGGCAATAAGTACTATAAATAGTACTCTATAATTTAATAATAAATTAGGGAGGAAAATCCTAAAATGCTAAGAAAAGCATTAACTATAATAATTCCTAAGGATATTATAAAAAATAAGGAATATTAACTATAATAGGGCTATAGCGTAATTTAGAAAAGAAACTAATAACCCTATATGCTACCTATAATAGGTAAAATAGTAAAATAGTATTAGAAACTAAGATTATAGGATATTATATTAATGCCTTAGTGAATAGTAGTGTAATAAGTAATTATATCTTACCCTAAGTTATTAATTATTACTAACTTTTATAAAGAAAGAAATAAGCCCTATATACACTATATAATATTAAAGAAACTATATTTAACTAAAATAATAGTATAATTAATATAGAACTTAATATTAGTATTAAATTCCCTAAATAAACGGAACTTATTACCTTTAATATAATAGATATATTAAATTATAATCTTATTCTAAAATACTTATAGTTATAGAAGAGTAACTTAATAATTAACTAAAGAACTAGCTACCTATAATAGAATAAAATTATAAGCTAATAGTATTAGGGGACCTTAGAAGAATAAATAAAGCTTTATAATAACTTAATAATAATAGTATATAAGCTAAAAACTAAGGTATTAACTAGAAAGAATATACTATAAGGAATAAATTATAAAATCTAATATATAGTGTATAAAAAAATCTAGAAGGTTATTACTACCTTATAGAAGAACCTTATATACCTAAACAATACACTAGGAAAACTCCTAGTAACTACTAAAAGCCTTAAATAATATAAAGAATAAATAAAATATATCCTAAAGAAGTATTAAAAGTATAAAGAACTTTTCTAAGAGGAACTTAAAATAGAACTCCTATAATATAGTAAATAGGATTATAAAATAGTGCTTAAAGATAGAACCTTAACTACCTTCTATAAAATCTATAACCTTAATAAAAAATAGCTTTAAATATTAAGGGAATATTGTAATAAAATGCTAACTAAAGGATATATCTATATATTAACATTAGAAGCTAGATATTTTATAATGTTTATACCTAAGAAAAACAGTAAGCTATAACTTATTATAGATTATTAATAACTTAATAATATTACTATTAAAGATTTTATACTGCTTCTATTAATATCTAAGCTTTATAATAGGTTATATAGGAAGAAATAGTTTATAGCACTTAACCTTAAAGGGGTATATAACTTAATATATATAAAACGCAGAGATAAGTAAAAAACAGCGTTTTAAACTAAATTTAGATTATTTAAATATTTAGTAATGCTTTTTAGGCTTACTAACGCCTGTACTATATTCTAATAAGTAATTAACAATATTTTAAGAGAATATTTAGATATTTTTATAGTAGCCTACCTTAACAATATCCTAATTTTCTTTAATACGCTTAAGGAATATAAAACGCATATATATAAGGTATTATAATTACTTTAGAATGCTAATCTCCTTATAGAACCTAAAAAAAGCAAGTTTTATATTTAAGAAATTAGCTTCTTAGAATATATAATTTAATTAGGAGAAATTAGAATAAAATAATTAAAAATTAACTCTATAAAAGATTAGCTATAACTAAAAATAGTTAAGAAAGTATAGAGCTTTATTAGATTTGCTAACTATTACTAATAATTTATTAAGGACTTTAGGTAAATTATAGTCCCTCTTTATAACCTTACTAAAAACAGCGCTAGCTAGAAATAGAATAACTAAATATAATAAGCCTTTAACTAAATTAAGGAAGCTATACTAAGGGAACTAGTATTTATTACCTTTAACCTCTAGAAACCTATTAAATTAAAAACTAATGCCTTTAGGTTTGCCTTAAAAGCATAAATTAGCTAATATAATAAAGAAGGAAAACTATACCCTATTGCCTTTTACTCTAAAAAATTATATAGCATAGAACTTAACTATTTAATCTATAATAAAGAATTCCTTACTATTATTAATATCTTTAAGGAATTTTAATACTATCTCCTTAGGAATTGCTATAAGGTTAAGGTATATATAGATTATAAAAACATTGCCTACTTTTCTATCATATAATAATTAAACGCCTATTAAATACGCTAAGCGGAATATCTCTTAAAATTTAACTATAAAATAATTTATAGAAAAGGATTTAAAAATAGTAAAGCTAATGCCTTAAGTTAATAAGTAGACTATAATAAGGGAATACTATTAGAATTAGAATAACTCCTTAAAGCAAATCCTAATAGCAGCCTATAATAATAATTAATTAATATAATATTGCATATTAAAGTAAAGCACCCTATATATAATAACATCCTAAAATAAATAAAGGAATATAAGGATAAATTACCTAAGGAATATATACTAGAATATTCCGCTATACCTATATATAAGGGAAAAATCTAGATCCTAGAAATGCTAAGGAAGAAAGCTATTAAAATATTATATAAATACCCTATATTTAGCTACTAAGGAATCTAAAAGACTAAGAATAAGATATAATAAACCTTTAACTTCCTAGAAATTAAGGAAGTAGTATATAAAGTAATAACCTTTTACGCCTAGTGTGTCTATAGTAAAGCTATATACTATAAGCTATATAGAGAACTTAAACCACTATAAGTTATATAACTTCTATAGAAATCTATAGCTTTTAATTATATTACTAAGCTACTACACTTAAAAGAACCTATAACTAATATAGAATATAATAGCATTTTTATAGTAACTAATAGACTAATAAAGTATAGGTATTTCCTTCTATATAAGAAATCTAGCAATGCTAAAGAACTTATATATATCTTCCTCTAGACAATAGCTAGCAACTATAGTTTCCTAAAAGAAATTATCTTAAACTAAGGCACTATATTTACTTTAAAATTCTAGCAAACCCTAATAACCTAACTTAGCACTAAATATTAGCTTAGTATAGCATACTACCTACAAACTAATAAATAAACTAAACGCCTAAACTAAACACTAGAATAATATCTATAATGCTATATAAATTATAAATAAGATAATTAGGTAATATAGTTACCTATAGCATAACTTATATATAATAGCGCTATAGCTAAATCTATAGGAATATTACTACACTACGCTAACTATAGATATAATCCTAAGGCGCTCCAAACCCTACTAGAAGAACCTAATATACAAAAAGCTATACTATTAGTAAAATAGCTAAAAAGGCTATATAAATAAATAAGATAGAAACTAGAATTTATAAGAAAATAAATAATAAAATACTATAACTAGAAAAGAGAAAAGGAACTAACCTTAAGGAAAGGAAGTATAGTATATCTTCTATAAAGATATATTAAAACTATATAACCTAGTAATAAGCTAAATTATAAGAAATTAAAACCTTTTAAGGTTAAGAAAAAGATCTTTAATATTAACTATAAACTCTTATTACCCCTAACTATAAAAATATACCCTATCTTTTATATTTTACTCCTAGAAAAAGCACCTACTAAAACCTAAGCCTTAAAAATATAATAATTTAAAATTAAGAATAACTATAAATATAAGCTTAAAAAAATCCTAGGATTTAAATATATAAATAAGGGATAGGAATATTTAGTTAAGTAGGAAGGATATAATTACTAAGATAGTATATAGAAACCTATAACTAATCTCTTTTATTATAATAAGGAAATTGCTAGATTTTATAATAAAAACATTAATCTAGCTAAACCTACAATTAGATATTATCTACTAGCTTTAAAAATAAAAGTATTATAAGAATAGCATTAATAATATAATATTTTAAAGAAAAATTAACTAAAAATATATTAAAAGTATTCTAATTAATAGTATTTAATACTAAAGGACTTTCTACTATAGGAGCTAAAGCTAGTATAGCCTATTCTTAAGCTTTAAGCTTATCTAAGGACTAAAGCCCTAAATATACTATTACATCTCCTTTATAAAGCAATAACTATTTCTAATAATAAAGATATTTTAGATAATTTAATAATTCTTTAATATTTACCTAGGCCTTACGTAAGACCTCCTACCTTATAGCTAATAACTCTTCTACTAATTCCTCCTTCATACTTAAATATTTAGACTTAATAATAATATAAGTTACTTCTATATATTAGCTAAAAACAATAAAATAAATATAAAGAGTAACTAATAAAAACTAAATATAGCATTAAAAGCATTATAAGAATAACTATAGTAAATACACTTACTATACTTTATAGAACGCTTAACTATTCTATATTATAGCCCTTAAGAAAAATAGAATAAACACAGCATTACGTTATAACTACACTTATTAATGTAAGCATATAAATTATTATAATAATGAGATACAATGGATTAAGCGGTAGACCTATGCAGTTAATTAGGAAAACTAAATATAGTAGTTTTTAATAAAAGAAGCTAAAGATAGGAAAAGAGAAAAAAAAGGGAATACTTATAAGGAAAAACTTAAAGCTATAGAAAAATAGCTGCTTAAGGCTAAATAAAACAGGTCTTTAAGGATAAGAGACCTTAGAAGAGGGGGGAATATATTATAGACCACCCCTATAGACTAGACTAACCTTCTTCCAACTAATAGCTTAACTAATTACATTATATACAGCGCTTGCTGTATATATGCAGCGAGCTACGCCCCTAATTACTATATATCTGCCGTAAGCTCCCTCCGCAATCACTATATATTCCTTATAAGCTCGGAATAGCCTCTTTTTTATATAAACCAACCCCTAGTCCTAGATATCGTAGCTAGCCAGTCTTTAATAACCTTATAAATCTATTGCCCAGCCTAACCGCCTCGTGACTCTCCGACCAAACCCGACCTCAGCCGTCACAACTACTTTGCTATACCTTTACTAACCTATACTAATTCTTATTTTATAATATACACTCTCCTATAATATTAGTTAAGTTTAGCTACTAGTGTATATTTATATATAGTTAGAACTAGCGTAGGGCTACTCTAGCTCTATAGTAAATACTATTATAGTTATATATAGGTTTTCCTCCCTAGTCTAGGGTTTTTTCTATATAGTTTTAGTAGCAGAGGTACTAGCTATTAGGCTTAGCCTAACTAGAGTATTAAATAATAATAATAATAATAATGTAGATTTAATCTTAGATTGATTTAGGATTAATTTTAATGTAGTATAGACCTTAAAGTTTTCTACGCCTAGTATATTAAAAAAACATCTTAAAATTACTTATAAAGTAACTTATATTAAGGCATTAGCTAGCTCTCTATTAGCTATAGACAACTAGTAAGCTATTTATATATTAAATCCCTTTTTTTTTTTACTATATAATAAGACTTCTAATATATATTATAATAGTTTTTTATTACTAACTCTAAGGTTTAGTATTTAGTTATAATGTTAAGCTAAGAACGCCTAAAAAATAACTATAAGTCTACTACACTACTAACAAGCCTTATACACTAAAAAAAGCAAATAGCTTTATATATCTTATACAATTCATTAAAAGTTAATATAAGTATATATAAGCTAATAATTAATTATAGGTTAATATAGATAAACTTAAAACTTTAGTAGCAGACTTTAAAAATTAGAAATATACTTTTTATTATAAGTAAAAACTTAAGTATTTAGCACTAAAGCATAATAATTATTATATAGTCTAGCGCTAGTTTATGCCTAATAAAGTTTCTTTTATAATAGTAAGTAAATATAAGTATTATTTTTAAATAAAAAGGAAGTTATATTAATTAAATATAAATGCTACTAAAAATTATATTATTAGAGAAGTAAGTGTAACTATTAGTAAGGGACATTCTCTTACACTATTACTTACTTATAAGAATAAAAGGGGAGAGGTTAAGTATATAGAGAAATAAGGAAATTAATTCTTTTTTTTTTTTTTTTAAAAAAAAAATTTTAACTATAGTGTTTTTTAGCTTAAATAAAGATTTGCTTTTTATATAAAAACTTAGGCTTAGGAATTAAAATTAAATCTTTAAATATATAATATTAATATTAAATAAGTTTTTTTTTACTTTAATTTAAAAATTTAAAAATCTAAATTTAATATACTTTAAAAAGTGTTTTAACCTACCCTATAGAAAGTAATTTTTAAATAAATTAAAAAACTAATAAAAATATAATAAAATATTATAAAAAATTAAATA
>SRPU01000444.1:0-18775 GCA_018360185.1 Claviceps lovelessii | reverse complement strand
TTTTTTTCTTGCGCGTGCGTACAATTCGTGGAGAGTTGATTCTAGTCGAGACACGCATACTGCAATGCAAGTCACATGAATACCACCCAAAGAACATGGAAGTCAGACCCGAGAAAGCGTCCAGGGTCAACGTGGTATTTTGACCCGGTCCTCCAATCGAATTTGTGTAGGAATGGCCACTATGACAGCATGTCGATACACAATCCCACAATCGTTGGACTTGGTGCCGCTCTACACAATTACGACGACAGTACGTGACGGGAGGCATGAATAAGCATCTTCACAAACTGCATCATTTGATCGACAGGGAAACGGGAACAGAGCTGAGAACACATTTCAGCCCGTGGAGCAGAGGAGAGAGCACGCCACCTACAGGGGCGGCAAGGCATATGACACTACCAGCCGCGATCAAGCTGTCAGTCATCGGCAGTCGTCGTGGGCATAGTCGACATCAGCCCTGAGCCTGCTGTTGCGATGCAAACCAAGATGGCAGACCGTGGGCATAACACGAAAATGGCCCGGATCCCGATGACAAAGCTCCGGCTCGCTACATCTACAGCAAGGCTCAAGTCTCACAGCACTCCTGACTTCCAGAATTCGGACTCGCCGAGGATAAGGGCCGTGGTTTCCAAGCCTTGTTGGCAAGCACGGGACTCTTATTCCGACGTGACGATGGAATTTGTGTGCACCTGTGCGCCTGTGTTCGTCCGTGTCGTCTTCTTGTGCATGGATATCCTGCAAGGCCAGAATGGCAGATACAGGCACGCCACAGAAAAGGCAGGTCGCAAGACTGTCCTCCATGGCGGCCTCGTGATGGCTCGAATTCGTTGTTTCTTGGCCACAGGTGGAAGAGTAATCTCGCCGGGCATGTTGAATGCAAGAGAGTGCACAGCGCGGTGCGGACGGGCGGATGTTCATATTCGACGCTGCTGCCTAGTCATGTGCAGCGGCTCTTTGTGACCGGGCCATGCCTCGTATAGAGTTTCCATCTGGACCTGGACATGGATCCGGACATGGACTGCTGAGCAAATATGTTGAATGGTTGTTTGACCGGGACCGACGTGGCCGGCGAACGGTCTGGACCAGCCGAACAAGGAGGGTGAAGAATCAAGAAAAGGATGAGATGAACGGCAGAGGCAGCTTACGCACTTCCGCACTTCCGCACTTCTGCAGCTCATGCTCATTAGGCACGACACGACACGTCATGGGTCGCACCTTCCCGGCCAGCCTTTGTATCTTGGCAGGCATCTGAGACAATCTGACCGGTTCAAAGTTGGGGACGAGTCCGTGTCCGTGGCCATTTGCACTGACCGACATGATTGATGTCGAACTCAACATGATGTTTTCAAGGCTGAGCCTCAAACTCCCAGCTTCGTCACTGTCTGCTAGTCGTGCTCACTGCTGGCTATCATTCCACGCCCGCCTCCCATTGCACAATGTCCACTCTGCACGGGCTGCGCCCCGTCTTCTTTCACATTGATCTCTCACTTCAAACTTGAGCCCTGCTCAAGGGGCCCCGAGTTTTCCATTCCAGCCAGAACACCCCCAGCAAACAGCGACAGTTCTGACACCAGATGCTTTCAATGAGTCACGGCCGAAAGAATGAGCATCTTGATCACGTTCAAAATGACAACGAGTTGGAATCTCGTGCCCAATGATGCCCTCCACACAGCACAGGTCTCGGGACATTATGATTCTCGATTTCGGCCGGTCGAGCCAAGGCGCTGTGGCGGAGTGGTCTAACGCGAAAGACTCGAATCCAACAGGATATCTTTTCCCTTCGGGGGCACCGGTTCGAATCCGGTCGGCGTCGTGCTACGTGGCTTTTGCCAACTTTCCTTTCCTTTCCTTTTTTTTTTTTTTTTTTTTTTTTTTTTTTTTTTCTTTTTCTTTCTCTTTTCTTTTGGCTTGCAACTTGCGTTTAGCAGCGGATGCACTAGATGGCATTATTTCCGCTTATTATCATTATTTTCTGGCTGAGCAGATGAGAGTGCAAAAGTGCAGGCCACAGAGACAACAGCATCGGTATCTTGGATCTGTATCCCAGTCTCATTTCCCTCGAGTTCAAGGTCCAAAGAGCAGTCTAGTCCAACAATTGTCGTCACTCATCACTCTCGTCACCGCACACCAAGGGTCGGGCACACCCCCTCCTCCATGCAGTGATGCACCCCGGCTCCTGCAGAATGACTCCTCCACCGAGCCATAATGACAGCATTCTCCTGGCGCTTGCCCTTCTGAGACGTTCCTCGTCCTGTCTCTCTCGGAAAGATCGCGCCCGTCCGCCTCGCGTATCGCGGCATCAACGAGCTCCAGTCGTTTCTCGACTCGTCCCAGAGCTTTCCAGCCGACCAGAGCTTCTCCGCCTGAGCCTCTGTATTGTGCAGCGACAGCGACAGCGCTGCCGCACCAGCAGCGAGCACCCAGCACCCGAGACCGAGAGACATGGAAGCACCAGGGCCAAGACCCTTCCGCTGTCTTTGATCACCTCTACCTTGTCGGGGTTGGCGTGTGGGAAACGTGGAAGGCGCGAACAACCAAGAGGTGTGAGTTTGGCGATGGCCTCCCTCGGCGCTCTAGCCTCAGTCTGCATTTTCATTGCAAAGTCCTCCCTGAGGGCGTGTCGATAGATTGTCCCAGCTTGAGGCGACCCGAGCAGGTAGCTGCAAGGAGGTAGGAGGGAAGTGAGGCCCCGACTGACGCCTCATGCTTGGGGCCTACTTTTGTTCGGCCTTCTCTTTGTGACGTCCCGAGACTTCCTGTCTTCCTCCAGGCTGCCACTTTCGTTTGCTATAAGGCTGCCATGTCTCGATCCCTTCTTGCTCAATCGTTTTTTTGGCCTTTATTTGTCATAGCACACCGCCATCTTTTTAACAACAGCTTCTCTTCTAGCTTGTCCGTTGATCTATCCATCCTCAAATCCATTGCCGTTGCACGACCAGCTTGAACCAAATTTCTGTCCCCATCTCACAGCTCTCATATCAGCTATTTTACCACGACTTGCTTGCGTTCCACGACTATTCTGCTGGTCTGGTCACGATCAGATTTTTGTCGGCAGCGTTACTCTCAACATCAGACAATACAGATCCGAATCTTGAAGTGCTGTTTTTTTTTTTTTTTTTTTTTTTTTTTTTTATCATCACCCTTATTCCTCTTTACCCCGCCTTCTTGGCTGCTTGCCCGGTTCAGACCTCATCAAAAAAATAAAAAAAATAAAAATAAAAAGGCTCCTGCAATCGGTCCTCGGCACAACTTCCTGAACTGCAACTCGGAGACGTAGGAATCACAGACCGCTTCACACAGACCGATAGTAACAGCACTATTCAGACGAAATAACACATCATGTGCTATCAGCTGTTCGAGATATTCCCGGCATGCGGTTGCCTTCACTACACGCATGCAATTGATCAATGTGCATCGTATGGCCAGGTCGGTCATGAAGTGCAGCAACGGACAATTTATGTCGGATATGCATGCCCCTACCACTCGGGTGAACTAGCCCGGCGCACCTCACAGCAGAGTCACTCTGAGTCGAGCCATCGAAGCTCACGCTCATAGAACAAGAGATAGCACAGGTCCCTTTTGTGTTCAGGTTTCAAGATAGCGGGAGCTACCTGCACGCATCCTAATCCGTCCCGCCTCGTCTCGTCTCGTCTTTCGATGTAGCCTGCCCTGGCTGTTGAGAATGACATGTCTGCGCGGCACTTCCCATGGCAACTCTCTGGATACCTTATACTTGTCCGTCTTTCTCTTCTTCCCCCATCACAAGTGTGGAGGCTGCCTCGGTAGCGACATGAGCCACCAATTGAAACGATGTTTGATGATATCATGTTCGCGTTATGTCATTCATGTCTTCCGCTACGTGTTTGGGCTGCCGTGGAATCGCTTTCTTTTTTCCCTTCCATTCGTTGATTGCCTTGTTCCGTCTTTTGCCATGGCCTTTTTTCTGTGGCTTTTTCTTGGGCTCGGGAAGATGGCATTTGTCACCACTTCTTGTGCGTAGTTGAATGTGTTTTTCTCTTCGTTTTTCTCTTTCTCTTTCCTTTTCTCGTTTTTCTCTTTGTCTCTTTTTTCATTCTCCTTCTCTCACACGCCATGTTCCTCTACTTCATTTCAGCGAGATATTTTCATCACTACAGTCCTACTTACTCGGCACACTCCCCGTTTTCAAACATGGACTCAAGCCAGTCAACGGTGAAACTTTGGGCTTGATTGAGTCTTGGCACATGATCCGTTTGGCATGATCTTTGTGCTTGCGAGGAGTTTCGCCTCAATACCATGCATTCAGTGACTACACAACACCCGAGTTCAGAGTATATCACAACACCCGAGTTCAGAGTATATCTAGCCTTTCCTTGCATTGATGCGGGACGGTTTCGAGACATTGACAGTACATGAAATACGAGGCAACGTTGGCTTATTCAGGGCGTTTGGAGGTTCACGATGCATGATTTGTCTATCTGACGGGTTGATGGGTTGCTGGGCGCGTGGTTTGCAAGACTGACTCGTATCAGCAACGTTCATTTGCATTTTTTTTTCCCGATATTTCATTCTTCTGTCCTTCTTTGTACGGTGGTTTCACAAACTCAGGGTTGAAAACGCCAGGGCTTGTTTTCTGTGCTGGCCGCCGAGGCAGGATGCAATGGTTGGAAACCATCTGAAACGCACACGACTGAAGTTGCCTCGGTGACACTGGCTGTCACGTTCGAGCGATGAATAAAGAAGCGTTGATTTTTCTCTCGTGCTGCAATACACAAATTGTCAAGTCTCAACCGTATCCTTTGACTGTGGTTTATAACGAATCTGTTTGGCATTGAGACAGCAGAGGCTATCGAGGACGCTTAGCGCTGAGCAGAGCCACCACGACTCCCACACAATGCCATTGTGCTTGTTGTGCTTGTTGTGGTTGTTGTGCTTGTTGTGCTTGTTGTCATGGATCTTCTTTGCTTGCGGGACATGCCGAGCTGCGGCAAAAGTTACCACACAAGATGCACACCTAAAAAATAGGGAGTTGCCTAATCGGGGGCCGCTGTGACTTGAGTCTGGAACATTTAATGTTCATGTTGCATCAATATTGCCAGTGCTGCGGCATTCGCCATGTCGCATCATTGATGTCGCATGCCGCATGCCGCATGCCGCATTGCCGCCAGCCTCAATTCTGATTATGCCAGGTTCTGCCGGGTTCTGCCAGGTTCTGCCAGCCAGGCATCTACAGACTGCGCTGTGTGTTTTAGATCAAGTATTCCCTTCCAAGGCTACTGACCAACCTACTTCCTCCTACCGCCTTCCTGCTAAAGTCCTGACAACACTGCATGTGCAGATATATCAGCTGACGAGGGCCGGCTTGAACTGACACGAATGGCACCTTCCTTTTTCGCCAGCTGGCAGGACGACAGCTCCGTCTGCGCGAGAATCCAATAGCCGAATGGCAGTCCGTGACTCCAGAAACAAATTCTTGACAAGATCGGGGCAGGCAAGTGCGATGTGCAGTCTGGATCTTTGTCTCGCCTTTCTGTCAACATATTATCGCGTTTGTGGCAGAAACATGCTTCACTCTCGAATTCATATATTCACATACTCCCCACGCCCACGTCGCACTCCTTTGTCCATGAGCTTTGCCTCACCCTTCACGATCCTTCTGAACACTCTTTTCCTGGCCTCGTCACCTTGCTAGCATTCTTATCGCAGTCATCATCCTTGGATCACCTTGAAGCTTGTCGTTTATACACCTCTTCTGATCCATTCCTCTTCATCACGACATTGAGGTATACTTATCGAGATCCGACGATATTTTTCGATATTTGTCCTCGGGACACTGGCGCTTTGGCCTATAGTCAGTGGTCACACAGTCTTTATTATTCCTTGTGCCGCGTCAAAACCGCCTCGAGAGCCCAAGGGCCCTTCATGCTCATCTGCTGCAATCAGAAAATCCTCATCGGAATGTGCCGGGCCTTCCTCAGCTACACGCAGGCGTGGTAACCCGGTCAGAAACACGAACTCGGGGTATCGGTAGACTTGAGCTGGCACCACCACCGCGAGACAGACGATCCTCAGACGATCCTCTCGGGCGTCAACTGGGAGGCTAATTCATCTCCAGAGGAGATAACGCCTAAGCCAATCCTGACAGCTCGTCCAGGCTAGGCTTTGGACACGGCCTCTACAGGTTCTGCACCACAAGTTTCTTAAGACCAGTCTGCTTCCAGCGATGTCCTCTATTCGGCTTCTTTGATAAGTTCTTGTTCGTTTTTTTTGTTTCTTCCTGAAACTCTCGTTCTAGAAGAAAACGACTTCAGATCTTGAACGAATTCAAAACACGAGAGAAGCCTTTATACATCAGCGCTTACTTCTTTTGAGTGGAGTATGCCCATAATCTCTTGTGCCCTCAAACAATTTCTCGAACTCGGCATTGTCGTCCATGTACCCAAAAAAAAAAAAGAGTTCTTTTCTTACTACTTGTTGACTTCAGTCGCTGGAGCTTTTATCAATTGTGACCTTGTAATTTATCCTCGCGAATAGGAAAATTGACGAATCCGAGCAAAATGCCTGCACGAGCGAGAACATTGACGGATTGCACAAACAGCTCCTTGCAGCAAGCTCCACATCAAAAAGGACTGGATGATGCATTCTCTTATACTATCAGCACTTCAAAAGTTCGCCCCGCGGGAGTGGAGCATTTCATGCATGGCGGTATCGAAAGCGCAAATAGTTAGGAACCGTACTATCGTCAAGCCCACAACAAGGCAGGACCGTTTGATCCGAGTAGCGACAGGAACAGTTCTTTGGACGCGCGAGATGGGTTCATATTTTCTTCCTCACCAACGATAATCGGCGCAGAAAATGATATAGCCACCTATACCGGCGCTAAGCTGACTACTGGCCTCGATCCTACCTCTGATGACTCTCGTGTCTTGGAAACATGCCGTGGTACGCCCAAAGTGAGGGCATTCTCTGAAACGTTGGAAATGGGAAAGGCCCCGGAACGACCTCACACGCTCACTGCCTCATGTCGAGACTACCTACCCGTGCCCGTCTCGAAAGCTCGACCATACAACTCGGGCACAACGCAGGACCGTCAGACCTCGGATCAGCGATTTTCTGAACCCAAAGTACAGACAGCACTGGCCGCCCAAACTTCTATTGGAAATCAAAAGGTCGGTCTTATAGTTGCACATCTTTCTTTGAGACTATTTTGCATTAGGCCTCCCATTGTTCTCTCAATCTGCTCAGGCCTTTTGCAAAAACAGCTGCTTTATTCCGACACGTTTTCCATATGACCAACCTCGTTCAGGTGCTGATGAACCATTACAGACACTCGACAATGCTGCTCGTCCAATAGAAATTTGCCTTGCGGTAGATAAGTCACGTATAAAAACTGACAGTGAGGCTACGACGAATGTAAAAGGATCAGAAACTGCTCGCGTCGAGGTCACGTTGGATGATAAGCAAATAAAACAAGGTCTTACATCTACCATAGAAAAAACAACACCAAAAGTATCCGAGAACGAGTCAGGCGGTATACCGATACCGGAACTTTGGCAAGAGCGTCTCGCAGCTGGTCCTCGCACTTTACCACGCTGCGAAAATGAAGACGTGGCATCGCATAAGACAATTCCGATTTCTGTCCATGAGGTATCAGTACCCATGGCTCTTCATTCTTCGATTCCGACTTCCAAAGTGAGGCCATTTTTCAGCCCACTAGCGTCCACATCCACATTCGGGCATCATGGGCGCAGTCCAGTCTCGAAGATAAGGCCAGCACCCGCCACCAGCAACGGTCTACCGTCATCCCATGAGGAGCAACCGGTTCTCGTCGCCCCTGCTGAGAAAGAGCCAGCTGATTGGGACAAGCCAGTTAGGGTGCTCGCTTCTGGCTCCACGTCTGACAACAATCAAGCCTCAGGCTCCTTCATTGACCATAAACGCACCAAGCAATGGCTGAAGGATGTTTTAAAGTACCCAGAGAATCGTACATCAAGGTATACCAGAAGGCCGTATAATACTGGGCGAATTCGCAACACGTCACCGGAATTTCAAGCTAGACATTCGGATACAGTGTTGTCTTCTCCCCGGCCATGGAAGTTCCATGTAAGGACAGCGGTTCCTTCTGAAAAGCCTTCAACCGCCTTCGATCGTCTTGGCTTCAAACGTGCTGTTAGTGATCTGGAAAGGCTTCTGAGTGAGGCACTTGCCATTGCTTCTCAAGTTGTCGACGAACCAGCGTCTATGAACTCGCGAGAGCCGTATAAGCAACCGTCTATTAGTCTACATTCGCATTGTCGAAGCATTCTCAGCCAGAATGAAGCAATACACGCCCCGCGACTTCTGCCTTGCTCGGCCAGTGCCGACGGCAGCGGTGGTGACTACTTTGAACCAGCTGCCCCCACGATCCGTTCTCACTGGGAAACAGTGGCCAACACTCCGCTGAGCAAGTCACAAAGCCTCCTCACTGGGGCAAAAGTCAGGGAATCTTACCAACGTGGACAAAACAATGCTGTCGAAAGCAATGAGAATGCCACAGGTCATAGTGAGGTTGACAATGGCTCCGACATGCCTCGCAAAAAGTCTAGCAACAAGCTAGACAAAATTCCCCTCGACCATGAGACTATCACAGACACCCACACCAACCCCGAAACCCAGCCTGCTGCCCCTGAATATCCTCTTGCGCATGGCATGGCGCAACCATACAACGTTCATAATCGGAATTTAAGACACACCGGAAGAAGAGTTATTCGTTCAGATTACGGTGGCCATCATGTACATGAAAGAGAAGCCGGACAAGTTGTGCAGCCACGAAACCGCAATACGGCTATTGGGCCACCTCATATGGATCACGGGATAAGTCTTCATCGACGTTCTCATGTTAGCTTGAGAGGTGCTCAAGGCTTCAATTTGGCCAAGTCGCACAAAAGGCAGCCAGTTGCTCGAGATTGGTCGCCTATTCGCAAAAGATTTGTCGCCTCAGTCGCCTGTATCAGCACAGCGCTGATTGGGATTATTTTGGGCATCTATTCTGGTCTCGTTCCTTCCATTCAGTACTACGTCATTGATGAGTCTCATGTTATAGTGCACGGCAATACTGCCTGTTTTCTTGGTCTAGCTATTCCAACGTTCTTTCTTTGGCCGTTGCCCCTCCTTCATGGACGGAAACCATATATCCTCTCGAGCTTAGTTCTGGCGATGCCTCTTCTGTTTCCTCAAGCTCTCGCTGTGAATTCGCAAAGGCTCACCAACGCCGTCGCATGGAGATTCTCCTTGTTAGCGGCGCGGGCTCTCATGGGCGTGTCTCTTGGTTTTGCGAGCATGAACTTTCATTCCATTTTGACAGACCTCTTTGGTGCCTCTCTCATGAGTTGCAACCCCCATCAAGAGGTTGTAGATCGGTACGATGCTCGACGACATGGCGGTGGCATGGGCGTCTGGCTCGGTATTTGGACTTGGTGTTGGATAGGGTCATTGGGCGTGGGATTTTTGGTGGGAGCCAGCATCATTGACAATTACAATCCTGCGTTTGGGTTCTACTTCAGTATCATTGTCATAGCAGTGGTGCTCATTTTGAACGTCGTTTGTCCCGAGGTTCGCCGCTCGCCATACCGCCGGTCTGTGGCTGAGGTCCGCACTGGTGAAGATATTTCGAGACGAGTCGCACGAGGGGAGGTCATGATGCACCGCGTCAAGACTGGCCCCAAGTGGTGGGGGCAAGAAGTATATCATGGCATCGCGCTGAATTTGGAGATGCTTCGGCAACCAGGCTTTGCCGTCATGGCCGTGTACTCGGCCTGGATATACGCTCAGGTTGTTCTCATCATCGTATTGCTGGGGTCTCTCCTTTCACGATTCTATCGCCGGAGGTCCACTGACGTCGGTTTGTTTGTTGGCGTCGTGGCGTTGGGTGCTCTGCTTGCAATTCCCTTTCAAAAAGCCAACTTGTTCTCGCGATCTCGTCAGGCTCAGCTCAGCAGCAATCTGGCAACACTTAACAGGAAGGTAGCATGGTCATCTCACTTTGTGCGTCGCACGATATTCACCTTGCTTCTACCCATAGCGGGTATATGCTACGCTGCCGTATCCGCCGGGCCCCCTATGCACGTCAGTGTACCGGTAATGTTCTCGGGTTTCGTCGGCTTTCTTTCCTGCCTCGCCATCTCGGAATGCAACGGACTCGTCATGGAGGCGTTTGACTGCTCCGACTTATCACCCGCAATGACTGGCCGACAAAAGGATGGCTCCGGCAAGATCCACAAGCGAATCAACTACTCATCCTTTCCCCGAGTGACGGCGGGCTTCGCCTCGATACATGCCTTTGCTTTCGTCCTCGCTGCTGGTTCGACGGCGCTTGGTGGCTACGTCACGAGGACACTTGGTCAGCGGCTATCTACAGGCATCGTGGCAGGCATATTGCTCGTATTGACTTTTCTCCTGCTGCTCATTCTGATTCGGTTCACCGAGGTCCAGATTGTTCCAAAATCAAAGTCGGAAGAGATGGACCGGTTGGTGGAGGCTCGGCGACGATCGACAATCAGACGAGTTTCTATGCCGGGGGATGCAAAGGCCGTTATTGAAGAAGAGGAGGCATGGAGACCGGCCATGATTGGAAATCCCACAAGCAGAAAGCGCCGCATGAACATTTTTGAACTCGGGGGCATGACTCGATGGCAAGAGATACGGAGGAAGAACAAACTCATTGATGCCGGTGCTCATCTCAATCGCGAGGCTTGGGACCAGGGAATAGGGGCACTGAGTGACCAGCTAAGCGACTTTCGACGGGACGCCCACGTCTCATCCCGCGGCAAGAAGCGGGCTCATCGGAGACTACGCAGAACGGGCGACAGCAGTGAGCGTGGTGAGCCCATTGAAATGAGAGACATTGATCATGAGCAAAGCGAGAAGGCGACTATACAGCCCAGTTGGCGAAACAGAAGAGAATGTGCACTGAGTAGAACTCGGGATTGAACAGCCAGCGACAAGAATTCTGGGCAGCAAGATGGGAGAGGAGGAGGTTGGTGGTCGATGGTCGGTAGTCATGTCAAATGACACGTAACGGGGACGAATGGAGTTTGATGAATCAGCCTCTGTCTTTTCCCTTTTCTTTCTCTCAGATTTTTCATATTCCTCTTACCTGTCTTTTTCTCAATCATACCACATTTTGTGCATCCGCTCAATCAACATGTTTTATATGAACCCTGGAACCGTTCCCTATATACGTCTTGTATCTTTTTACTCAGAGATGGTGGCATAAATTGATTTACGTTTACCTGACCATGTTTACCAGATGATGCTGGGACCGTTTTCTATACGTCTTGTATAGTTCTGGCCCTTTGACAGTAATATAAATAAGTTTGCACCTACCAGGCGATGCCGTACATGCAGTTTTTGTACGTTACGTCACTTTCTCCTCTATACTAGCAGGCATCAACTCCGGCCGCCGCTCAGTAGTCTATCAGCTGTTAGTCCAATTGAGTTCCATACCTTGTACATGTTAAGACTTTTGCGAAATGCAGTGATTGAGCATTCGCAAAACACGACAGTGCAAGTGTTATTGATTTCGTTGCCGCACGAGCACGTGCCCCTGTTTTTGTCATTTCCATCATGTATCCGTCCCGGCAGCCCAATAAAGACAGTGCACGAAACGGATGACCATAAGTGAAAGCGTTTGGGAATTGATGAGTAGTATTCGTCTTCGTAACGGGTCAGGTCTTGGAAGCGCGGCCAAGTAAAGCACTGATCAGGACAAGCGGAGCTTTGGCTGAACGAGGGTGAACATGGTGCGTGAAGGCGGGCAAGCGACGGTGGAGGACGGCTTTCCCGCTTCGCATCTTTGAAATAAGGCCGTTATGGGGAGACTTTTATAATTGGTGGATATTATTAGCGACCCTTGGAAAGTATACTCTTCGGCGGCTGGGTAATGAAAATTGGATGTATTGGGATGTACATTGCTGGAGCAACGTGTTGTTGAAAGACCTTGCAAGTTGTATCTATAAGGGGGGGGGGGGGGGGGGGGGGGGGGGTGGCTAGCTTACGGCAGCGCTGTAGAAAAAAGACTGGCAGCTAGGGAAGAAGATGACAAGGGGGGGGCAAGCTTACGAAGAAGCTGATGGAAAGAGAAAAAACGATCGAGTAAAGAAGATGAAGATAGGAGAGGAAAATAGCTAGCGAGGAAGAAAATGAAAAAGAGAAAGGGCTAGCTCGGGAGTAGGTTAATAGAGAGGAAAGGAGCTAGCGAAGAAAGTAACGAAAAGGGGGAGAAGACAGCTCGCGAAGAAGAAGCTGATAAAAAGAGGGGAAAACTCATCTTGCAATGAAGCTCATGAAACGAGGGGGGTGAAACAGCTAGAGAAGAAGGTGAAGGAACGGGTGGGAAAACAGCTTGCAAAGACTCACGAAGAAGCTGACGAAAAAAAAAAAGGGGGGGGGGCTGCTTGCGAACAAGGTGACGAGATAAAAGGGGGGAAGAATAGCTTATGAAGAATATGCTGAAAAAGAGAGGAACAAATAGCTAGGGACAAGGTAATTATAAAGAGGGAGAAATAGCTGATAGAAAAGTACCTAATAAAAAAAAGGAAGACATAGCTTATAATAAAGCTTACAAGAAGAGGGGGGGAAGAGCTAGTAAAGAAGGTAGTAAATAAGGTAGTAAATAAGAGGAATCGCTTAGAAAGAAGAAGCTAATAGAAAGAGGAAAAAAATAAAATAGCAGAGGAGGTGACCAAAAAAGGCTGGGAACAGCTTATACAGAAGGTAACGAAGGGTGAAAACAGTTTATAAAAAGAAGGTTATATACAAAAAGGACAACGTATCTTACAGAGAAGAAGCTAATAAAAAGAAATAATATATAGTAAAGAAGTTGATGAAAAAAAGAATATATTATTATTATTGTTACTCTAGTCAGGCTAAGCCCAATAGCTAGTACCTCTGCTACTAAAACTATATAGGAAAAACCCTAGAGTAGGGAGGAAAACCTATATACAGCTGTTCCGTTATCCGCAGCGGAGCCGAAGTGGCCCCGCGCTGGTTCCGACTGTATATAAATGTGCGCTGCCGGCCAAACTTAACCAGTATTGCGGGAGAGTGTGTGTTGCAAAACCATAATCGGAGAAGGTCGGTGGAGGCGCGGTAAAGCGGCGGATTACCCTCGGGGGTAGTCCGTGCGTCATTTCGAGTTGCTTCAGTGACTCTTGTCGGGCACTAAGTCGGTCCCTCGCCATTCCCCTTAGGCTGCCGCCTCCTCGCCGAAAACCTTCCACCGGCTTCCACGCCTTTGCAGCGTTAGCTGCGCCGGCCGGCGGCCGGCCGTCAGCGGACCGACCGCCGGCTGACCGTCAGTCACGTGAGGAAGAAAGAGATAATTATAAGAGCTGCCCTTTTCTCTTCGTTTTTAGCCTTTTCTCTTCTTTCTTCCTTCTTCATCAATCGCTTCCATCGTAAGTATGCCCCCAATCATATATATATATCAATAGAAGGGAATTTATTTTCGGCTTAAGGAGTCTAACGATTTACCTGCCTCTATGATGCTGATAAATTCGGACAGCCACAAGGCTCTTGTACATGTATATACGCGACGTGATAGACTGAAAGAACACGACCATTGTCATTCAGTGAGGGTAACACAGCAGTGTTTCCTTCAGGCTTTTGACTCACAATAATTATGTCTCTTTATTTGCATCTAGAATATTGCCCTGAGTTTACCATCGTTAATATCACCCGCGAGCGACAAGTCATGTCGGACGGTCAGAGTACAAGTACAGGCAATGCATCTATAGGGGTACATGTGGATATCTCGCACGGAGGTGCTCGTGTGCGTGGCATGTAGCTGCTTAAATGGACCAAGGGGGGGGTTAACCGCGTGTCAGACACACTAATGGAGGCTGTTACAAGGAATTTTGCCGTTTTAATGTATTTTTCTTCCTTAAGGGCCTCTGTACTTACAATGGCTTTTTTTTTTTTTCTTTAATAGTGTGTTTTTGTCCACCTGTCTAACAGTTGATTGACCCATCTAACAGTAGATTAACCTTCAATAGCAGATCATCCTATTTCACAGCAAGACCTAGTATGAATCCTACCAAAGCTCCTTCCTTTATCTAAAAAGCTCTGTTCGTTCCGCTTTCCTCTTCACCTACCTTCTAAAACTCTTTACACAACATCAAGACCAAAAAGCGTAAAGACGCCAGGAGTTAGCAAGGATCCAGGGACCTAAGGACGAACAACTATAAATTATGTAGACTTTTCAGACTTTTTAGTAGATGGGAGGCCTAATGGCCGTTGAGATATAATCGGTCTTATCTCAATAGGTCAACAGTCCCAAGAGCAGCTGTATGAGCCAATAGCTACTGCCCTCAACACCATCAGATAGAGAATTGAAAATGTTGACCCTTTCTTTCGCGAGCTATGCTGTTGAGAACCCTCCCTTGTCCGCTATGGTGGTATTGCGGGGTATTATTCTTTCATGTGTGCGCGGCATGTAGATATGGCAGGCATTATTCTTACTTGTCTTGTGTTGCGCTCATTCCTGGTGGCTCTTCTTGCGTCTTCCATTTGCCTCTAGTGGCTCTTTCTCCTCATGACTTGTATTCCTCTGTTTGCTTTTTATCGCTTAGGCCTCTTTTTCCTCGTTACTTGTATTCCGTTTTTTTCCCATCTGCCCTTTTTATGATTTGCCCCTTTTGCCCTTTTGCCGCCCTCGCTTCTTTCCCCTTTCCCTTTTTAACCCCGCTTCTTATTCTTCGGCCTTTATGCCACTTTCTCGTCTTTCACAAATGTTCAGACGTGAATATACTATCCTACAAACAGAATGTCTATTTCTGTTGTACGTTGCCGGCCTCTCTCCAAATCATCCCCCTTTTCCGAAGCATATATGCAGGACCTCTAGTTTTGTACTTTCGAACCATCCCCCCCCCCCCCCTAAATCATCCCCTCCAAACATATCAACAGACCTCAAATTTCTGTCCTCCTCATCGCTGAACTTCGAGGCATAGATGCGAGCCGCGGCGGGTGGGCGCTAGGGTGGAGCCATGGTGATGACAGAGCTGGGTTGGGTTGTGAGGAGGGGAAGGAGGTCGTGATAGAGAGGGGTGGGTGATGGGGATATTGCTGTGGGTGGAAGGGGTTTGGGGGGTGGGGGTGGTGTGATTGAGCTTGGGCATGGGCTTGAGCTTGATAGAAAGGGTTTGACGATTGGATCGAATCAGGACTCCAAGGCTGCTGGTTCTGGTTCTGGTTCTGGTTCTGGTTCTGGCTCCAGTGCTGCGTATGCTGAGGCTGCGTGTGCTGCGCTTGAGAGTACAGCGGCTCGTCCGAGACCGCATGTGCTTGGCTCAAACTCTGCCGAGGGATCCAATTCTGCATGCCAGACAGACTCCGCTGGGCGTCCATCTGGGCTCGTCGGGGCGTGAGCTCGTGGTGGTGCGGCTCCGTCTCGACCCGGCGCGTGTTGCGGGTCTGAGGAGGCAACCAGAGCGTGCTGGTGTGTAGTGGACGGTTCTGCGGGTGTGGATGCGCCGGTAGGCCGGGGATCCAGCCGGGCGGCGGGGGACGGGCGTGGTGTTGATGATGTAGTTGTTGTACTTGGTGATGTTGTTGTCGTTGTCGTTGCTGGTGTTGTTGTCGTTGGTTCTCTTCATCTTGGTGCGGCTGCTCCTGCTGCTCCTGCTGCTGCTGCTGGACATCCAAAGGAATGCTCGTCGCCGCTTCCGGTTCCGGAGACGGTCTGACGAGCCGCATTGTGGGCGACCCGGTCCGTAAAGCGGCGGCATTGTGTACCAGCCACGGCGGGTTCCCCGAGCGGGCGATCCCGCCGAGCGGCGACGTCATTGTGCTTGCGATCACCTGTGGGACAAAGGGCTTCATCACGGGGGAGTTGGAAGGCTTTGACGGCACTGGGACTTTGTGACGACCGTTGTCGTTGTCGGTTGTCCCTGGACCAGCACTTGGGATGGGCGCTGTTGGGGATACCACTGCTATTGCCGCTGCTGCTGCTGCCGCCGTTGTCTCTCCTCTGTCATCATGATCATTATGTTGAGAATGTTGCCGGTGGCGATGGTGATGATGGTGATGATGGTGATTCGAGGCAGATGACGCTTCAGGAGCAGGACTCGGACTCGGAGCGTGCGGAATCGGCATCCTCGGAGGAGGCAGCGGCTTCGCGCTCGTCCCCGTGGGCCCCGTCTCGCGTCCGGGAATCTTGGGATACGAGACGAGCCATCTGCTGTTTTTGGCCTTCCACGGGGATTCCACCACAGGCGACAAGTTGATGCGCTGCACATTGGGCAGGTCCCCGTCGTTCTCGTCGTCCGAAAAGGTAAACGTCGTGATGCCGCTGTTGGCGGAGGGTACTCGCGACCGGGTCAGACTTCTCCTGCCGAGAGAGGAGCGTCGTCCAGACGCCTGGCCGGCGGTGCGAGCCCTTCCATGTCCGCCAGGCGTGGCAGAAGAGAACAAGGGACGAGGGACGATGCTGTGCTGCTGTGTGGTGTCAATGTCGTCAATTTCGTCAATTTCGTCTTGGAAATCCAGCAACGGGGAATCCGTGTCTGTGACGACTCGGATGGACTGCCGCTGCTGTTGCCCCTTTTCCATCTTGGGCTGCTGCTGACGGCTCGAGACGGGCAGAATCGGGACCACGCCGGTCGCGAGCTGAGGATACGCGCTCAGCGGTGATTTCGTCCCCTGCATGTCTGTAGAGCGACTCTGCACGATGCCAGGACTAGTTCCATTGCCCAGGACCCAATTCCCGGCCTTGTCGGCAACATAGTACGCTGCATTCGCAGACAAGGGCGCCGTGCTCGGAGGTCTCCATATCTGCCCCTCGGGCGATATCGACGACGATCTCCGTCCATCTTCTTCGAATTCCGTCATGGTGCTTTCCCGGGGCACATTCGTCGTGGTCGTCTCCGCCGTTGGCTTGGCATCCTTTTTGCTGTCCGGTTTGCTGTCCGGTTTGGTAGTCGTTTTCGTCATGCCCACCAAAAAGTCCTCGTCATTGTGCCGCTCCGGGATGACGAGTTTTGGCAAAACAGGCGGGTGTGGTGACACGCGCGTGTATTTCGGCGAGGACGTTTCCTCGCCCAGCTTCCCTATGTAGGGGGTCATGTCGGCATATTTGTCCGGGGTGGTGTTGGGGTTGGGGTTGGTGGTGGTGGTGGTGGTAGGTTTCTTGCCCAGGGCGAGTGCGAGGAGCGGCTTGGCCGGCAGAAGCCTCGACAGCGGTCTGCTGCTGCTGCTTTTGGGGGTTGGCGAAGCATCCTTGGATGCGGCGGGCGAAATGGCCAGGCCGATGATACTGTGACGCCAACTTGCTCGATCGTATGCCTCTGGGGTTGCTAGATACTTGGTATGGGGGCTCGTTGATGCTGGACCGGCAGTCTTCATTGCTGCAGGGGTTGAACGGGTCGCATTTGTTGATTTGGCATTCAACCTGATGGGTTTTGTTGATTCGATTGATGACGCGTCACTGGCATCACGGCTCGGATGAATGGCTCTGACCATCCACGCCGACCGATCGCTGGCCGAGTTCCCGCTACCGCCTTGGTTCCTGTCAAACCTGTATCCCCACGAGTCTCGTCTGCTCGGTGACTCGGAAAGGCGTTTATGCTCCAGCGGCTTCCTGGCCCGGTAATGGCGAAACAAAACGACGACTCCGACGACAACGAGGACGAACCCGATAACGCCCACCGAGATGCCTGCCTTTTGAAAAGGTGTAAGAGCGCCGCGACCAGCGCCTGCTCCTCCTCCTGCTGCTGCTGCTGCCGTAGTTGTGCTCGTTTCTGCAGCGGTGCGCGTCTTCGTCGCCGCTGATGTTCTGAGAGTTGTGTCTGCCGTACTCGACACATCTGAAGATCTACTACTCGTAGCAATGGCGGCCGCAGTAGCACTGGTAGTAGTACGAACGAGGGTGTGCGTGTCGACCACCAGAGTCGAAGGAAGGTCGATTTCGGTCGTCCTGGACGCCTCCGACGTCTTGCTCGTACGGGGAGTGCTTGGCGGCGCGGGGAACGAGACAGGTCCTCCTTTGGAAGGAGGAAGCACCAGCGTGGCAGTTATGACGCCATGAGTGGGCGTGATGGCCCCTGGCTGGTCTAAACACATCTGATGGGCATTGTAGATGACGGATGCTGGAGATTGTGTCACTTACGGAACACCCTCTGCCATGTCTACGGGCTGGCACGGGCTAAAGTACAAGAGAAGGGGGGAGAAAGAGGCACAGAGGGAGAGAGAGAACTCACAGTTTGCATCCTGATCTGAGCAGCCGTCGATACTCCTCTCCGCCGCAATACACTGCACCGCGCCCTCCCCAACCGTAAACCCCGTCTCTCCATCCGTGGAGCACAGCTCCTGCAAGGAAGGGATCCTCTGGCCGCGTTCAAGGCCAAACGTCGCCTGGAGAAAGGAAATGAAGCAGTCTTCTGCACAGACGGGCACATACGAGGACAGTTCGAGCGTGAGATTCGATTCCGGCCACCTCTTCTCGAGAGTTGCGGCGGCGGCGGCGGCGGCGGCGGTATATGCAATAAAGGGCAGAAGAAAAAGACTGCGCGGGAGGTACATAATCAATCCTTGTATGTGATGAAAAGGGAAAGAGAGGCCCCTGGCAAAGAAGAACAAAGATTGGTCCTAAAGTCTATGACGTTAGATTGTATATTTGTTATAATCATAGTTATAATTATTGTTACTGTTATTCTTCTTTCTTGGGTTTCATTTTCTTTTTTCTTTTTTTTTTTTTTTTTTTTTTTTTTTTTTTTTTTTTTTTTTTTTTTTTTTTTTTTTTTTTTTTTTTTTTTTTTTTTTT
>SRPU01000443.1:0-18836 GCA_018360185.1 Claviceps lovelessii | reverse complement strand
ATCTACCAATCAAGAACTCAGAGCAGGACCCACCACAACCTCAGTTGAGGTCGGCGCCCCACCTCACCTCAGGTCAGCTCACTCGAAAAACCTCAGTTGATCTACAGACTCCACCACAACGCATGTTTTTGTTCTGAATAAATCGACTGGTCTGTACATGGTGTGTTTCAGAGTCAATATTATCTCCTAAGATAGTCGTGCGAATGCTGCGATAAGCCTGGCTAGATCTGCTCATGGTCTTTCACCTTCCGTCAAGTCGACCACCATTGCCTAAACAGCACCACCCCTCCCAACCCACCGTCGAACCATTTTAGAGCCAAAAGTTCATTCATTCAGAATGAAAAATGTCGCGCATGGCTTCCTCTAGTGAAAAGCAGTGACTGCGGACATATCCGGCAATCACGCGATTGAGCCAAAACATCTTGGCTTCTGCAAGCGATTTTTTGCTATTCGTATCACCGCACCGCCGAGACGAATTGGACATGGGCGGGCCCATCCTTCTGCTTCAATAGAGCGATGCCTGGGTAGATGTAGAATGCTAAAGGCCGCTGAGCAAATGCGAAGCGGTACTCGTGCCAGCAAGACTAGCGCTCTGTAGCATGTATACTGTGAGAGGTGGAATCTGCTTCGACCGCGATTGGAGCAAGCGCCCGCCATGCGTCTCCCCAGGAGTACCCAGCAATGTCTCGAATTACTTTCAACTGAAGGCTGGGACATGCTGCGACTTTCGTCCTGTATTTGTCGAACCCCCACACATTCTTTCTACCAGTCAACATCACTTAGCTGTAATTTCCTCACTCGTTGACTACGATCCTTATTCGGACGGTCCGCCGCACGATTGTGATGACACGCCATGGTTCGATCATTTTCTACTGCCGCTTTGTCAGCCAAAATCTGAAGCGCGGCAAAATGCCATCAATAAAGATTTACCATCTTGGTCCTCGTTCTGTTGGAGATCGTAATTTAGAACAAGGTTCTTGATTCGTTGTTGCTCTTCTTTCTCGGCTTGCTGTTGCGTTTTCATGGCAACGGCGAAAGTCGAATCAGATGGAAGTTCAACAGTTCGGGTCTATGATTCAAGAACAAATGTATTAGCTTATATGAGAATTCATGTAGAGCCATGGAATCTTGGTAACAAACCTGTTGACGATTGCCTCGCTTTGTAAGGAGTGAGAACACCATTGTGTCAGTGGTGGGAGAAGCAGGTTCTTGTTCTTGACTCATGCTCATCGATGGCTCTCGGTTCTTGGGTCGGACAGGCAATGGGACATCGAAAAGAGGCTTTCGCTCGAATTTGCGAGATTCGAGACTCTCAGCCATCATTTTGGCGTATTCTCGTTCGAACTCGACCTCGTCCTCAGGATCAACGGTTTCTTCCTGACGCGTGACAACGATCGACTCTTCGTTGAAATTTATGTCGTCCACAGAGTCGTCGTCCGCGTCCTGTTGCTTATTTTTCATTAGAAAAAAAAATAACAGAGAAAAAACCAAAAGAAAAAAGAAAAAAGCGAGTGAGATGGGTGCAAGAGGAGTGGTGGAGAACCCACATCAACTTCGTCGTCATCAGATGCACTATCGTCATCACCTTCAACGTCTTGTTCTATATCATCTGCATCGCCATTATCATCATCCGATGATGCTCCGCTGGTTGCATCATCTGCTTCAACTATTTTGTCGACGCCTGTTGTCTTTTGATCCTGAATGATGGCGAGTTGCAGCGCCTTGGCTGCTTCGTCCAAATTGGGCGCGAACTTCCATTGAGGACGAGTGAGTGAATAGACGTCTTGAACAACAAAATCAATGTCCATAGGCAAAGATGACTTGGTGTGAACGTAATACTACGGACAATTTTGTTTTAGCAATGAAGATACAATAGAAGCGTACTAATCAAGGAAGCAGACCGACCTGAAAAAATGAAAGGAAATAATCCAGCTTCTTGCCCGCGGCGCCCCTGCTGAAGAACATCCCGCACGTTTCTAGCATGGTAGCAACAAGACGAATGCGGAAAAAGTCATCTTGGGGGTCAAAAGGATTGAGTCGACCAGGAACAGGAATTCCTCCTGTACGAAAAAAAAAACAAACACGTTAGCCAGAAATCGGGGTGTTGGTAGCACGTTCTGCAACTAACCGTAGCCGAACGTAAGAATCTTATACATTGTGTCGAAGATAACGGGATGTTCCAGCATTCTGTAATTATAAAGTTCTCCCAGGTACTTCACTTCTGCAATACGTCGTTGGCAAAACCGGAAATCATTTTGCTCCAAGCCAAGACTGACTGACTCGATGACGTTGTCGATAACATTGACGACGAACCCCGGATGGTAACGATAGAGAGCGCTCAAAAGTATGGCCAGAATGTGGATGTTGCCGTACTTGACCTTTCCAGGCTTCGAAAACACTTTTTCAAGTATCAGAACAACCTATTGACGTCATGTCAGTGCCCTTCTTCGATTTCACCATGGCCAAAATGCCAGCCATGTATCATGCCACGCACCTCTGTCTCCTCCCAGTGCAGCCTACGAATCTGCTTCAGGATTTTACTGTAATTACGCTTCGTAATATCACTGTACAGCAGTTTACGAACAAAAAGTTCCATAGGAGTACGCTCCTTTTGCTCAATGGCCGGTCTCTCGGGAGGGTCCACGTAGTAGACCGCATTATCAATGAGCATGCGCTCAGGCTGTCCAATATGCTGTACGGATTTCTTGCGCTGCAAGGTTTCGAGGAAGCTTGCCATTCTTGGCGCAGTTTCCGGACACTTGAGGAGATATCTTCCACAATTCTCGATCAGATTGCACAAAATCTCGATGTTCATGCGCGAGAACTCATCCAGGCTGACCTTGAGGCAATGAAACACGACATGCTCCGGCACCACACCGAATTTTGTGAGTTCGGCTAGGTATCGAATGTTGCTGAGACGAACTTGGCCCAGGAAGTCCTTTTCCTTTCTCCGTTGTAAGCTGCGAAACTCTGCATCTAAATATTCCACAAGTCCCTTCGGAATGTCGGGCATATACCTGCCAAGGGTAGCCACGAGTCTGGACCATGATGGAAGCAAGTCGCTTCGGCCTTTGGGGACTTCTGTCAAAGCTTTAACCAAACGATTTCGCGACGCTTTCGAGTTAACAAAGCAGAAGTCTATGGCTGTTTGGTCGATGGCATCTTTGTTTGTAAGTTCGGGCAAACGGGCCAGCAACGCGTCGACCTGCGCGCCGATCGTCTTGTTAGCGATTGCAGTGGACTGGTCATCGGCGGCGTCTGTAGCTGCCATGACCGGATCACACTCGTTGCTTTCATTTTTCTTGCCGATTTTCTCGTCACCATCGGTCTTCTTCTTCTTGCCGTCTTCGAGAAGAATTTGCGGGACTTTACCCTTCAAATCGACCAAGTTTTCGTAGAACCGACGTTCATCTTCGTCTGCCCATATCCCAGCGCCTTCGCCCATAGTCCTTAGAAAATCACCGGTTTTCGCCAAGCCTATCAAGCCACTTGAAGGTGCTAGAGAATCATGAGAATCCTTCAAGTCGGGCATTTCGGCGCCAATTGCGTCGGCGATAACCTGGGCATTGGCGATGAGACGTTCCTGAGCCTTGACCTGCTTTTCGTAGTTGGCCTGTCTATCCTCAAAAACCTCGCCGGATTTGACATAGGCTTCAGCGTTTCGTCGAGCTTGCGATTGTATTTGTTTCTGATCTCGCACAACGTGTGCGGCCACGTCGTCAAAATATTTTCTCAGTATGTTTCTAAATTGTTCCGCAACTTCATCAGAGGTGAATGGTCTTTCTCCGGATACATGCGTCGCATCGGAGCCGTCAGCGGCAGAGGAAGGTGATTGAGTGTGGTTATTATTATTACTGTTGCTGTTGTTGTTGTTGTTGGTAGTGCCGTCCTCCTCCACCGTTTTCCTTCCATCAGATCCAGCTGGCTTGACTCCCAAAATGTCCCAGCTAAAGGCTTTGACAAAAATGACGAGCAAAGGTAAATTTGCATGGTCTCTATCGTAGCCAAGAAGATCTTTCAATACTTCAAGGGGAAAAGGTTCTGCGCCGTTGCCCTTGCCTGAACTGGCTCGAGCCTTGAGCTCTACAGCTTTCCCGATGGCACCTTTAGTCGCATCGTCCGGTTTAGTCGCATCGTCCAGTGTTCGAAGCACACCAACGAGCCATAGTTCGGTAATGACACGCAGCAAGGCTCTCTGACGAACAATCCTCTCCTTCTCTTCTTTTTCGCGGGCTTCAAAAGTAAGACTCTTGAGGGTGCCTTTGTCAGGTGTTGCCATGCCTTTGCCCAACAGCCAAGCGAGATATTCCGTGAACTCCGTGGGACCAAAGCGCAGGTGAAGAGCGCTCACGATCTCGACCCCAGCGTCTATCTCACCTGGAGATTTAAGGCGACAAAGGCCCTCATAGCAGGCCGCAATTATTTCGGACAAGTATTTGTGCAGGCTCAGCGTTCGAATCTCCTGCAAGAAGGTGCTCAGAGTGGCTGGCGTGATGGCGGTTCGCAGACGCTTGATGAAAGCCGTGTTTTTCTTCAACGACGAGTCGAGAACGTGGGCGATGGGGAGAAGATCTGCCGTCAGGTTAACTCAGCGAAATTGGACCCAATGGCTGAAGTCGCAAGAGTCGAGCCAAGCGATGGCTCGAGTTGAGACTCCGTTGAGAGTGTATTTGGGCAAACAAACCCTTCTCTGCATTCCAAGCTCTTTCATTGAGAGTGCGCAGTTCGCCTGCAGACCAGATTATTAGCATTCATCACTGAGTTTGCTGTAAAGCCAGCCAGCAAAGGCCGAAAGTCGATCGTTGTCTTCTTCTTTTTTTTCCTCCGTTTTCGTTTTTCTCGAGTAGATGTATAAGTGGTACGTACGCTTCCTCTGGCGGTCCATTGCAATCACGGATTAGATAGGTGATTGCGACAGCCAAAGTGCAAAACTCGGGGATTAGCAATGAGGAACTTCATTGAACAACGCTGGTATTGCGATGGCTATCATGGAGTGGCTGAGATGGTGAATTGATGACCAAATGCATTAGGTACCGTCACCGGGCCCACACTTTTTCTGGCAGTCACAGGGTAAGTTTACTACTACCCCTTGAATGATTTACAAAGGTTTAAGCCCCTCAACTTAGCAGCCGAGCACACGTGACCTCCTATAAGGCTGTTAGCCAGGGGGCCATATACTAGTTACCTAGGTACTTTAGGTAGGTATTATAGCAAAGTTCGTATAGCAACATCTTAAATATTACACCGCTTAAATTACCCTAGTCCTGATCTGTGATTTCTGCAGCGAATATTCGTTAGTTAGATCACCCCTACAAAGTCGATTTGTAAAATCATCCAGGGGGAGACTGAATCTGTGACAGGGACGTTTGGACCAGTCAAATTGTAGTTCCCGAACCCATGAAGACAGTCAGGGATTTGTAGTGACAACATCGCGGGTCACTCCTCTTACAAAGACACAAAGGTATCCTTACATGGAGCGGCCTCTGTGCCACTTGTCCTGCAAGCAGCCGCTCTGAGGTCACGTGCTTTCGGTGAGGGCGAGGAGCAGAGTGACTTGGGCCGCCCGAGGTAAACGGAGCAGGTGGGGTCCATGTCGTTTGCATCAGCAACTTGGTCAAAAAGAAAAGAGAAGAAAGTCACAGATAAGGTGTACAGTCATGCGTGTAGTTGAAGTTGTTCTTTTTTTTTTTGTCTCTGCCTTCTTCCAGAACCATCTTTGAACTACATTTTTCTGTGTGGACTATAGAAGAAACAAGATGTTTACAACAAAAAGCTTTGGGAATATAGGGCTCAACCACAATTCTTGTTCCAAAAAGAAACAAGGCTTCTACGAACGCGAAGTAGCTACGATAGGAAAAAAAAAAGCGTATCGCAAAGGGCCTTGATCGGAGTCGACTGTGATGTCGGAAACTTCCACTCTGCGCTAGGCAGCATACGAATTGGCCGCGTATCGGATCAGAGATCAATCGAAACGCCACAACACGATAAGGGCAACTTGGTCGTCATCCAGACTCATCTCGCCCGGCTCGCCATGACTTCTCGCACCACCTTTACTGCTGTCATACTCCTGTTCGAGTAGACCGGCATCATCACTCGTGCCCAGCCCATAATTTGTGCCTTTGGACGTGGAGCACGCCTGCCATATCCGCGTGATTATGATACGAATTGGGGATCTCAGTGACCTAACTAGATCGCTACTCATGCATCCATCCGTCCACCAATGATTGAAAATACAGACAATGCGGTATCTGACCGTACATGCAGGATTGGCGATATAAACTTGCGATACGGGGGCCAGGAAATGGCAACAAAAACAGCAACAAAAACAGCCACCGACCAGACGGCTTCGAGCACAACATCACGGCGACAGCCGACCTTCGTGACCGACCAGCCAAAAAAGGCCAGTCTTGGGGGGGTTTTTTTTTTACCCTTTACACTGATAACGGAAGGCAGTGACAAGTGATCCGCGCTCATGGTTGGAGCTCAGATATCAGCACGCTATGACCGACGACTTGGGAAGACGAGCGCATCCGTGCCACTCACTCCTCACAAAAATGTGCATCTCCGGCAACTAGCCTCTTATCTACACATACATCTCCACATTCCGAGACAAGCCCACACTGACTCGAAGTTGAAGACCTCCGCGGAAAGGGTTGGCCTAGAACTACCGGCTTCCACCGAGGGCTCGCTCACACTCGCCTTTCCTTAGCTCATCGCCATGACATTTATAGAGTTCTACTGCTTGGACAAGATTATTCTTCATGTTCCTAATGTCAATTACTTATATTAATGAGACTTTGGAATCTATTTCACCACGGTTTACTGTAGTACAGTGAACAGTCGTCTATCCATTTCCCCCTGAAGAAAATTTTTTCAGGTTTCTTTGTGCCAGACTTGCATAACTCTTTTCTTTTCTTCGCCATTGTAGAACAGTTTCTGTGGTGCAGAACGTTTGACCACCCGCTCTTTGTCCGACTTGCAATGCCATTGTCAGCAGATGACAGTTCGAGCTAGAAAAAAGAGAACGAGAGAAAGAAGAAAAAAAGAAGACGAAGCAAAGTGGAAGAAAAAAAAGAAAAAAAAAAAATGGTACTGAATACAGCCCAACCACACATGATTGCTGAAACGATTACACGCTCCCTGTCAACTCTCTTTCCACCAAGTCCCCCAAGCACAGTCAGCAGATCCAGGGCAGACAGTATCGATTGCTCCTCCAACGAGATATCGACACTCTCGTCCTCGGCTACAGAGCAAGAGGACTATCCTCAATATCCTCTCGCGCCGGAAAATAGTCCAAAATCAGTATTGAAACAGGATCTGAAGACTCCAGACAATCATGTCGAGAGAGACGACCGCTTGATTCGACTGACTGGCACACATCCTTTCAATTGCGAGCCACCTCTGAGCGATTTATTCAAAGAAGGGTTTGTAACAAGCGAGAATCTTCACTATGTCAGAAACCACGGACCTGTTCCTCGTTGTGATGACGACCAGACGGACGGTTGGACCTTCACGGTAGAGGGCATGGTGGACCATCCATTCTCTCTTAGTGTTCGAGAACTGATCGACGAGTACGAGCAATTTACCTATCCCATAACGCTTGTCTGCGCGGGAAATCGACGCAAAGAACAAAACGTTGTCCGCAAATCCAAGGGCTTCTCTTGGGGCGCGGGAGGACTCTCGACTGCGCTGTGGACGGGCGTTATGCTTCACAGTCTACTCTCTCGAGCCAAGCCTCGCAGAGGCGCACGATTTGTTTGCTTTGAAGGAGCGGATGAGCTACCGAAAGGACGTTACGGGACCTCCGTCAAGCTCAACTGGTGCCAGGATCCCAACAGGGGCATCTTGATAGCGCACAAGATGAATGGGAATCCGTTGCATCCAGATCACGGAAAGCCGGTGCGGGTGGTTATCCCAGGACAAATCGGAGGCCGCAGTGTCAAATGGCTGAAACGAATCATCGTCACGGAGAACCCAAGCGATAACTGGTACCATATTTATGATAATCGGGTCTTGCCGACAATGGTGACGCCCGAAGCAAGTGACAACTTACCGGATACATGGAAAGACGAGCGCTATGCCATATACGATCTCAACACCAATAGTGCTATTTGTCTTCCGGCACACGAAGAAACAGTCTCACTTGAGGACGGTGCCAGCTCGTATAAAGTGCGAGGCTATGCTTACACTGGTGGTGGGAAGCGAATCAGCCGGGTGGAGGTCACTCTGGACCAAGGAAAGACTTGGAGGCTCGCAGATACTGACTATCCAGAGGATCGCTATCGACTTGCTGCAGACGGGGAATCCTTATATGGTGGGAAAATTGATATGTGGTGGAGGGAGGCCTCTTTCTGCTGGTGCTTCTGGGAAATCGAGATCAGAATCGAAGAGCTCAGAGCCGCCGAGGACATCATGGTCCGGAGCATGGACGAAAGTCTCATGGTGCAACCACGAGACATGTACTGGAGTGTATTGGGCATGATGAACAATCCCTGGTTCCGCGTCGTTATACAGGACTTGGGACATGCGTTACAATTTGAGCATCCGACGCAACCAGCCCTGCAGGGCGGCGGTTGGATGGAACGAGTGAAGAAGGCCGGTGGAAATCTTTTGAACGGAGCCTGGGGGAGCCAACTTGGACGTCAAGCGGAAGAAAAAGAGACTGAGCAGGATTCATCGCAAATATCCATGACGAATCCCAAAGTTGACCGGCTGGTTACAAGTCAGGACATCAAGGAGCATACGGGAGAGGACTCGCCGTGGTTCATCATCAACGATCAGGTTTACGATGGGAAAGCATTCTTGGACGAACACCCCGGCGGTGCAGCATCCATACTTGGCGCTGCCGGACAAGATATTACCGAGGAGTTTATCGCAATTCGTATGTCAAGTGTTGGAACGCCCCCCCCCCCCCCCCCCCCTTTTTTTTTTTTTTTCTCTCTCTCGGTCAGAGGCCCTCCCAAGTGGTCGAGACTTTATTGCGTCATTTCAAACAAATCAACGCCATTTATTTTTGCCTCGAGTGTATTTGTTTTTCTTCAATCATGCTACTCTGGCTGAGGAATGTTCTTTTTAACGCAATTTAGACAGCGAAAGTGCAAAGATGATGATGCCGGACTACCATGTCGGTCGACTTGATGCATCTGCTCTCGCTGAGCTGGCTCAAGGTGATGACACCGCCTGTGATTCCAGCCGTGCAATTTTCCTCGATACCAAGAAATGGACAAAAGCGGTTCTCCACAAGAAAGTTCCGGTGTCGCCGGATTGCAAGATTTTCAGATTCAAACTCGATCATGACGACCAGATCCTGGGATTGCCCACGGGTCAGCATGTGATGATGCGGCTACGCGATTCTAGAGGACGCGAACCAATTATTCGAGCATACACGCCGGTATCCGACGGGAAAGACAAGGCGTGGATGGATGTTCTTATCAAGATTTACCACGACACTCCGGAGCACAAAGGGGGTAAAATGTCGCAAGCACTAGACTCACTTCCCCTCGGTCAATCCATGGAATTCAAAGGTCCGATGGGAAAATTTGAGTATCTTGGTCACGGCAACTGCCTCATCTCCGGTAAGAATCGAAAAACCAGCCGCTTCATCATGATCTGTGGCGGCTCGGGCATCACACCCGTATATCAGGTCATGCGTGCCGTGACAAACGACACAGATGATCTCACGCAGTGTCTCTTGCTGGATGGAAACCGAGCTGAGGCGGATATTCTGTGTCGTTCCCAGCTTGACGAGATGGTCTCTCGTGCACCACAAAGGTGCCGTCTGATCCATTGCCTGAGTCGCCCTTCTCCGTCATGGCAGGGACGAACCGGAAGGATCGATAAAGAATTGATCACTGCCGAAGTCGGACGGAAGCGTCCAAGTATTAACGATTTGGTTCTGGTTTGCGGTCCACCACCGATGGAAAAGAGCGTGTGTAGTATGTTGAATGACCTTGGTTGGAGAGATGAGGATATTGTAAAATTTTAGGCATAGTACTTTGCATAAAAAAAGAAGAAGAGGAAAGAAGAGGAAGAAGGAAAGAAAGAAAGAGAAAGAGAATAGTATAAAAATTTAAATTCATCTACTGGGCCGTCGTGTCCGCCATGTACATATTCATGGGTGTTCTAGCATAATGACGCTCACAATGTTCCACATGTGATGCTCTAAACTATAGAGCCACTAATTCTAAAGAATCTACATATAGAGGCCTTAAAGAACATCAGACCTCTAGAATTCCTAATTCTAATAACAATAATAAGGATAAGGATAAGAAGAAGAAGACCCCCCACGAGAAAATAAAAAAGGGAAGACCTTAGGGCAACAAATCCTTTCAAAAGGCCAAGGATACCCAGAAAATACATCCATGGCGTGCTGCAGAGCTTCCTGACGAGGTACATCACCGACTACTTTGCCCTTGCTCGACTAGTGCTTGGGCGTTGCATTGCGTCAATATGTCCAATAAAGAAATCGAAGGATCAACTTGAACCAAGCCATTCCTCGAACCCACCAGGGCCAGCACCCGAATCTTCACCCTGCTGCGAATTTCTACCAATCCTCCCCGCCATGGATGTTGTCCCAAGTGGTACGGTGGTACTTTGGCGCCGGACGGGCACTGGTTGTGCTAGGATGATGGTTTCGACACCAATGGGACTGAGATTTTCAGGTCCCATTGGTAGGCCATCGATGTCTATCTCAAGATCTAGCAAAGACCTAATGATGACACGACATCCTGCCTTGCTCATCACTTCGTTCGATTGCTTGCACAAAGTTGATGCCACACACTCGATGCAACCCAGCTGACACGTACAGGCCTCTACTCGTCGCAGCGCCATCTGCAACAGATGATCGATATGGTCAAACGCTTTCGTGCTTATCCCCGAACCACTAGCACCGCCTTTAGCATCATATAATGTGAGTCTGGCGGGGCGTTTTCTTTGGGTTTCTTTCGCTGAGAACTCCTTCAATGCCACTTTACACTCTGTCCTGACGTCTTCCGGCATACTGATCACGCACGTTGGCAAGAGGCTCATCAGGGCATGTTCTGCGGCATGGATCGCGGCGGCCGAATTCAAGCGGCGGTCCTGGAGTATGTCCAACGCCCTCTTAGGTACGTCGAGCCACATGCCCTTACTGTATCGGATGACAGGGGGATTGTCAACGTGGATTGCGTCCAAAATCCGACCTCGTTTGTCAACCTTGAAGTACCCGAATACATTCTGCTGGATCTTTATGGTTCCGTAAAAGGCTCGGGACAGTGACGACTCTATGTCGCGGATGGCTTCAGTCTCTATAGGATCTATATCGGTGAAATCTCTCTGGGTTGTGGTCCATTCCACCGTCACCCTTTCCACTTTGGCCATGAGCTTTTCAGGAATGAAGTCACGGACGAGATACGTGTTGCCCTGGTGGAGGAATATAGCGCCATCGTAGACAGTAAACGTAGCTCTTGACGCCTCGAGCTCTTCGAGCACGACGTTTCTGCCATTTGTGATATCAATAATGGCAAAATGCTCGTCTTCCGTGTTCCTGATGGCCACGTACTTGGAAGGGTTTGGCCGGAACCGATCGTGACAGTGATAGTAGCCCATGTCATCTTGTACCAATCTCTCCTGGCAAATGTTGACGAGATCAGGACCAAAATACTGTGCATCTTGTTTGGAAATCGGCATCTCGTAGGCAGCACATTGAAGATGCCCTTCTCGAACCAACATGTTATCGAGATCCACGAGAAGCTCGCAGTTGGGTTTCGTAAACAATTCGTCGGGGTTTTGCATATAGTGTTGATCCGTGGCGAAACAATCTCCAACGAGAATAGAGAGGGAGTCCTTGTTGCGACGCCCGGCGCGACCACTTTGTTGCCTTAGATTGGCAATCGTGTAAGGAAATCCCCATGACATGACGCAGTCGAGCGTTCCTATGTCGATACCCAGTTCCAGAGCTGTGGTTGCCACGATGCCGAGCAATTTCCCTTCAAACATTTCCGTCTCAATACGACGTCGGTCGGCCGCCGTGTAGCCGCCCCGATAGCCCATTACTAGGCCGATACATTCAGATCTTCCCAACGAATCGAGTTCTTGCTTGATTGCGTTCACTAGAACCTCACACTGCGCTCGAACTCGGCAGAAGGCAATGATCCGAACTCCTCTTAGCATCAGGGCACAAAAGAGTCTTGCACATTCGAACTTTGCATTGCCACGACCGCTAGCTGGATCGCCCGGATCCTTGTATGGTGTGTTCCAACATAAGAACTCTTTGCGACCCGATGGCGATCCGTCATAGTCAATCAAAGCAACATCCTCGACACCAAATATCGTTTTGAAGTGTTGTTTGGGATTGGCCACCGTGGCAGAGCAAGATACAAACTGTACCCGTCGGTTTCCAATAGCAGCGCATATGCGCCTTAGTCGTCTCATGATAAATGCAACATGGGAACCAAGATGACCATTGTAATAGTGCAGTTCATCAACTGGGAAGGCAAAACAAGGGGTATGATTAGCTGCCGGATTTTCTTCTTGTTATCGAATCCATTGGATGACACACGAACCTACGACATATTTGAGGTTCTGGAGGAATGACCTCCATCTTGCCTCTTGTGGCAATATAGTGATATGGAGCATGTCCGGGTTCGTGAAGATAACCCTCGCCTCCTCTCGAATGACATTGCGTTCCATCATCGGCGTGTCTCCATCAAATGTTTCTACCAGCGCATCTTCTAGATCGGGCATGTACGCAAATATCTGTTTCAAGCTCCTTTTTTGATCCTGCGCCAAGGCTTTGGTCGGGAAGATGTACATTGCCCTCGAAAGATAATCTTGTTCAAGTGCGTGTACGACGGGCAGCTGGTAAATAAGAGACTTTCCAGAACTTGTTGACGTCGCGACGACCACGTTTTGTCCTTTATGGAGTCTATTGAGAGCTTCTGCCTGATGAGCATAGAAACCTGTAATACCTTTTGCATTATAGATTGCGTTTATCAAGTTCTGGCTGAGAAGGAAATCGAGCTCGCCACAAACTGCCTCTTGTGGCTCGAAAACCCTGTGGCCATCCGGCACAATTTGTCCCGTGTACCATGGACTTCCCTTCAGCTCCAGGACAATTTCAGGTATGGATTTCCGCTGCTTGGGTACGTCTGCAGGTACAACGCCGCCTGATTCGAGGTCTACGGAGATGGTTTCACATGCAGATCGCTTCGGCACGAAAGTATGCGCAAGTTGTTTCAGCGTACGTTCGGGATCCAGCTCGTCTTTGGAACAGTTAGACAGGAAGACGTTGATAGCGTTGGTAAATCTCCGATTCCTCCGCTCAATCAGCTGCATCATCTGCTTCTGCCCATATACAGGCATCTTGAGTTTCTCGTCTCGCAATTTACGATTAGGCTTGACCGCCTCACCAGTCTTGCTGTCCTGTACCTGGCGTTTCAAGTCTCCGTCGATGAATTCAAAGAAGAGGACCTCCCTTCCTCGTTCGCCCGACTCGCGGCGTCGGTAATCGTCCAGACTCTCCTTGCCGGTCGAGCCCCCCACCGAAGCATCGTGTGTAAATGATTGGGAAAATAACGCTCTGGATGGTTTAAACGTATCATCTCTTTCGGAGCCTCGAGCCTCGAGTTCAAGCTTAAGCTCATCCACGTAGGTGAAATTGATGCCCTCGGGTCGTAATGCTACTATCATAGCCACCTCATTCTCCACCAGAGTTTTTTTCGTATGGGTTTCGACCGCAGACTTGATGGTTTCAAAAGTCGTGGAAAGGTGCTTGCGAGTACAGCAGAACGTGAAGACCAAATTCAAGGCCCTGTGGGTTACTTCCAACGATTTGAACAGGTCTGGCCATTCTGCGACGCATATGACTTCTCGAGGGCTAGGAGCATCGTCCCTCACGAGTTTGTCCGACTTTTGACTCTTCTTGCGCCTCGTTGTCACTCGAGGCTCGCTAGATGCTTCGACAGTTTGCGAAGAGAGAGCATCGCTTTCACCATGTGATATTCGTCTTCGCTTGCTGCTCAGGTTGCTTTGGTCGGCAATTCGACTCGTTTGCAAATCTGAGTCCATCAAGGCAAAGCATAAGATGCGTCATTGTCTCCGAAGATTTCTGAATCGTGGTGGCTACGCCAATTCGTCCTTTTTGCATTGACCAAAACCTGCCATGGAACAAATTCGCCCCTTGATTCAAGGTCCTAGAGTTGGGGCTCAAGTCGTCATTTAGTGCTGCAGCTCGTGCTACGCCCCGCCTTTTTAGTCTCACACGTAACTCTGGAATTCAGACCAATCAGTAACAATTTCATAGGGCGAATTCAACTAGACCATAATGTGTTGCGTCCTCAACTCCCCCCCCCCCCTCCCCCCTTCTGTTGCATTTGTTACTTTTACATTGGGTTATAAATGGATGAATCATGTATATGACATCTATCCATATCAATATATAGTGTAGTTTTGTTCAATATTCCGTGGAGCAACACCAGTAACACGCTCTGTAGGCATATTTGTTTATTCTCCATATATCTATTCCAAGACATGTTTCTTATCCGACCACGATGGCCTAACTCCTCGACACACTGATTCGTAGTCTCCGAGGGTAGCGCGTCGGTCTTTAAAGTGTGCTGTGGTCCAAAACATGGCCCAATTGGAGCCACTCAATTGGCAGGTCCCCCTTGATCTCTCGAAATACCACTTGTTAACCGGGTTATCCTTGCGACTTCTCCAGCAAACACCATTGGGGAAGCAGTCTTGTACCATTGCATTGAATACAATGTCAGCCACACTACTGCTACCCTGCTGACTCTTCAATACTGCGAATTTGTCCAGATATGGGACGTATCGGTTGTCGCGATGCGCAGCTTCTTTGCTAAGACCGGCGGGCAGTTCCCATGTCAAAATAGCAGCACCCTCATACTCTCCGGCAATGATAATGCCCGCCAAATTATCATTGATGCGTTGCAAGTAATCTTGGACATCAAGCTTACGATTAAAGGAGTCCTCGATGAGATAGATGAGCCGAGGAAGGTCAATGCAATTATCAGTCAGGCGAAGAGTCTGTGAACCAGGTTGAGCTGGATGCCATTGTTGCTTGAGTGGATCAGGAAAAATAGTCACGGGCATTCCTCTCTTCACCATCGTCGCCGAACCAAGTTTCTGCTCTCGAATGAAGTCACGCTTCTCATCATGAATTCTCTCAAGGGGCAGCGAAGGAGACAATGCCGGGCGATTCGTAAGAAGATTATGTAGAAGTGGGTTTTTTTGTTTCCGAGTGGTGACCATGTCCCCGAAACCCAAAAGCGGATGCTTGGTAGAGCCAACACCCGGGGTTTCCGGTGAATTCGAGCCCATGTTGGCTGCAGCCTGGGGCGTTGTGATCAAAGCTGATGATGAAGTAGGGAGCAAGCTAAGAACAGCCTTGGCCAAGGTCAGATTTGCTGCATGAACATTCCCTTGAGCAGGTGAGTGGTCCATGTTGTCCATGTCTTCGCGGGCTGGCGCTTTTTTCTTGGCTGCAAGTAAGTCTAAAAGCATATCATACTCTTGTTCCAGGTTGATAAGGCGATGAGTAACATCTGAGCGACGAGCCATTGGAGTGCCTCCCGCGGGATCAAGAATGATGAGTCGCTCTACAGAAGCGATTTTTTCGACTCGTGGCGTATCAACTGGTCCCCTCGCGGATTTGGCATCGTCAGCATTGGATTGTAAGCCTGTCAAGTATCTTGTCAGAGCGAGCACAGTCTTGTTCGCTTCAACGGGTATTTGACAAGAAATATCGTCTGGTCGAGCCATGGATGGAAGCACCACAATCATGTCATGTTGCAGTGCCTTGTTCAGAACACCGCCATCATGGACGACCACAGACTTTGTGGACAAGGGCTTTTCTGACGCCACAAGATTCACATTCCGCTCGATAAAAACGTAGTCTGCCAGTTTTGCACCGGGAGTACCGAATGAGTCAATGGCTCCACAAAGCCGCAATGCTTCATCCTCGAGTACTTGCCGCTTTGCGCCAGCACCACAGTCGACTATAACAAGGGAAATGAGTCCGAGAACACGAAGCTGTGTAAGTGTCTTGGCAATGCCAGAGAGTGTGTGGGATGAGATGTCCTGCGGTAAACGGAGTATAACGACGGCTACATCAACAGCCTGCTTTGCTTCGACTTTGAGTGTCCTCCCGTCAGCCTCATGCAGTGTTGTAGCAGCAGGTAGAGTCTCTGGGTGTTTTCGTTCCTTTGCCGTGTACTTCTGAAGGTAACCCCTCGCGTCCCGTCTGGTGGCGGCTGCCTCGAGCACCGAGACGATGACATCCTGGATGACATGCCTGTTAGGAAATGCCTCACTGTACCTCGGATGAGTTAGTCATGGGCGACTCACTCGGTCTAGAGCCTGCTTTTTTGCCCGAGTAGCAGAAGACGTAGAGATCCATCGGCCTGAATGGACACCGGCAACAATGGGCTTCGCTTTTGAGGAGCCAGGAGACACGAAAAGCAGAGTGTCGTGGTGATGAAGTCTACTTGTCTGTAGAGACGAACCGGTTGACGGGTTCAGTTTCGGGACCACCGAAGTTCTACCACTCCAATTGGGGGCTTGCCGGCAGAGACAGCTCCAAGCCATTATGTAGATTCAACGAGCTTGAACATTGCCAAGTTCAGCGGGGCACACAAGATTTTCCCACTGGCGCTGGCGCTGGCGCGGAAGACGGGCTCAGAGGTCTGGTTAGAATTGTCGTCGCTGATAGCGAACACCGACGCATGCATGAAGCAGTCAATGCTCAAATGAAAAAGATTTGCAAGCATATATTCAGCACGGTGAGCTGCTGTGATTCACGAGACCGAATCAGGACCGACAGATGTTTGACCAGACATCAGTGGAGGCAATCCAGCCAGTCTGATCTGGTATCAACAACTCGGTCACGAATGCGCTAGTAAGCTAATGATAACTTAGCTAAGTACTGTGTACTCTATATTCATATAAGAGTATACTGTTGCTTTGGTGCTCATAAGACTAAACTGCGGTATCGATCCACCTTATTTACTAATTAAAAGGTACTTGCTATAGTATAGTAATTTATAGTGTAATAGAAGTCCTAATAACGCTTGAAGCTATAAAGGGTACATCATAACCTAGGGAGAGATAAAGCATTTTCTAGGTCACTTATAGTTATTAATTTTCTGTAATAAGATGTTAAAGAAAAGTAGTGGATACCTGGGTGTAGCCTTCTAGGCACCAAAAGAATGATAAAGGTACTGGCATTTTCTTTCACTACTAGGTAGGTAGTTAAATATATATTATACACTACCAGGTATATCTGTAGCGGGTAAATGGAAGTGCCTAGTCAATGCTCGTGGCGCGTTATCGTAGCCAGATGGAGGCAAACTTACACATTGGCTGGTCGCACTAAAGAGCACTGGGCAGCTAGGCGGCTGCTCGATAGCTACAAGGCTAGGTTAAAGACCTGGACAATCACATTAGATATGTTACGGTCTAGTATTAGCTGACCCAATGCCTAATCCTTTGAGCCAAAAGGTCTGCCCCGGCCATCAGTTGAGGACTACAGTAAATATAGGCCCGTATAAGGCATTATAGCATGTAGCAAGATAGCACAGGCTTTGATATTACTTTTACTACTACTTAATGCATATAATAATTTATACAAACTCTTCTTAACTTATATTTAATAGAGTAATGCTACGGTCCGTACACGTTGTATTATTTTTAAGCTCATAAGAGTTGTTATCTAAATTAGTAATTATGCCAGATTTAAGCTAGTAGCTTATGTTATGGACTAGCCTAGATGGCTACTGCGATCTAGTGTCGATGAAGTTATTATTATCTATAAAGGGGAAGGGGAGACTACTATCCCCCTCCTCTATATATACACTATATATATAATGTGTGTCCTTAGGGTTTGCCCTATAGGTGCAATAGGTCTCCTTACATGCCCCTCTCCTGCTCCGCTAAGGATCTAAGCCACTAGCTTAAATCTATTATATAGCCCCTCCACTTACGCTGCCCCCTAGCTATTAGCTAGCTAGTAGCTATTTAAGTAATAATAATAATATAAAAGTATTAGTAATATAATCTAATAGGTAGAACCGTTGTGTCCTAACTAGTTATAGTGTAGTACTTATTAATAATAAATAAACCTAAAAATAGAAATCCTAAAATCCTAAATTAGCTAGCTAATTATATACTAGCTATTAACTATAAATATTCTATTTAGCCCTTAGGTTTCTATAAATATAAGTTTTATATTATCCCCTTATTCTACTTCTTATTAATACTTAGGTTCTTATTTAAAAGCTTATTATTACTATTTCCCCTTTAGCCTACCTTTATTCTATTTTTTTTTTTTTTTTTTTTTTTTTTTTTTTTTTTTTTTTTTTTTTTTTTTTTTTTTTAGTATTAATTCTTTATTGCTTTTTATTAGATCCTCTTAGTAAGCTCCCCTATTACTATTTATCTCCTTAGAAGCACCTAGCTAAGTATAGTAAGAATATAGCCACTGCTACTAGTGCTTCTTCTCCCCCCTCTCTGCCTTTAAATAGCTACTATATTTTAGGCTACTATAAGGTAGAGAGTAACTTTAAGAATAAGTTATTTACCCCTATTAATGTTTTTAATTTAAATATATAGTGCCTATTCTATATTATATATATAGCTAATAATAGCTTATTTTTATATATTTTAAGCTTAGCGCACTTCTATAAGAAGTGTAAATAAAGAAAAATAATATATATATAGAATGCTATTATATTTACTTAAAGCCCTGCCTTATACTACCTTACCTATAAAATAATAGTAGCTATTTACTATAGTAAAGCTATAAAGGCACTATATATCCTTACTTATAATGCTATTAA
>SRPU01000442.1:0-18865 GCA_018360185.1 Claviceps lovelessii | reverse complement strand
CTCTTTTTTTCTCTTTTTTTTTTTTTTTTTTTCGAAAACTAATATTACCTCTCAATGTAGAACATGGAAACCTCTTTCAAGGCCATGGGCTACAAAGTCCAGACGCGCGAGCTAAGCTACTTCCATGATGATTATGGCCTCAAGGGCGATGAGGACGACGACGAGGAAGAGGAAGACGAAGACGAAGACGAAGAAGACGAAGAAGGATCAGAAGGGAGCTTCGACTCTGATGAATCAGACGATGACGATTGAGTAGCGTGGCCTGGAGTGTAACTGTGGTGCATGCAGGAAAAAAAAAGAGAAACATGACGCGGCAGATGAGTAGACTTTCAAAGAGGGTAATTCAAATGCATGAAGTATGTAGACAGAATAAACCATAGACCAGTGTCTCTTTTTTTGTCACGCCACTTCCTCGAGTTCCATACCCCAATATTTGAGTCATTTTTCTCTTTGAAACCTATGTACGTTGTGGTATTGTACATTTTGTCTACACTGTTGTTATCACACCGTTATTTTTCATCACTTTCCATGAGTAGGGCCCGGTTTGGCCCAACCTGACTTTCTTTCAGGTTTGCTGTCCAATTGGGTTTCTATACCCATCCCATACATCTAAATCTTGTTCATTCCCCCTGTATCTATTCTCTTTTGCCCCTCTCTCACAGCTCATCGCGTCCAGTAGCCGTGGCTGCGCCTTGCTCATCCTTCTCCTTCTCACTCGTCAACGCCTCTCTGGGCTTCCAATCCAGGGCCTTGAGACGCTCTGACAGATGCGGGTGCGAAAAGTGGTAGCTCGCGTACATCCAGTCAGCATCCATGGTGCTCAGGTTCTGCGCATGAAGCTTAATGAGCGAGCTGGCAAGCTCGGCGCGGAAGCCAAGGCCTTTGGCGAAGTCATCGGCCTCGAACTCGAACTTGCGAGAGAGGATGTTGAGAAGAAGCTTAATGACAGTGTCCATGGGAGAGAAGGCATCCGAGAAGAGAATAAAGCCGATGATGATGGGGTACTGGCTGTGGAACCCGAACGCGTTGTATAGTGATTTGTTGTTCAAGAAGACAGAAAAGAGCGAGAAGACGTAGAGAAGGTGAGCCTTTTGCCGAATGTTAGTGTCTGTGTAGCCTCTTGTTGGGGCGAAAACTGTCCATGACGATAAGGACAAAAAAAAATAAAAAAAAAAGAAGAGAGAGTATTATTTACCTGACCGATGCCAAAAAGTCGAGTGGTATGACCCAACTTCCAGTGTCCAAGCTCGTGCGCCAAAATGGCAATGATTTCATCCGTTTCCGTCTTCTCAATAAGGGTGTCGTAAATGACAATGTGCTTCTTCCACGGCAGACCATAAAAGTAGGCATTCGAGTGAGCGCTGCGCTTGGACCCATCAATGACGAAGAGCTCGTGCAGCGGGAATTTGTGAGTAGCAGCAAGTCCGTTAACCTTGGCCTTGAGCTCGCCCTCCTCGAGAGGAGAAAGCTTGTTGAACAAGGGCTGGATGAAGATGGGATACGCGGTGGTGGCGAAGAGCTGCAGACCCGCGGCGAAGACCCAGAGGTAGAAGACGAACTGGTTGCCAGTCTTTTGGATGATTTTGAGGAAAGCGGCCAGAATGGGAGGCACCAGCGCAAAGGTCAGCAAATTCGTCTTGATCATGTCGGTAACAAACAAGACGGGTGTCTGCTTGTTGAAACCGAATTTTTCTTCCAGAACAAATGTGCTGTACACGCGAGTGGGGAAGGAGAGGATCTGCTGGATGACGATGAAGCTCAGGACGAAGACGATGGAATGCGAGATCTCGCCGTGAAATCGAGCGGGCGCCCATTGAAGCAGCAGGTTGCCGGTCAAGGACCACAGTTTGGGGAGAACGTCATATTGGATAAAGGCAAAATTTTGGATCTGCGCCCAGAGACCGGAGATGATTGAGAACTGGGCTTTGGCGCGACCGTAGGCTTGGGACTTATCAAATGTTTCCTGAGAGATTTCCTTGGCGAGTACGGCGGGCGGTTTGGTGCTTTGAAGAATGCGGTATTGACGCAAGGTGAGGAAGGTCTCCAATAGGTATTGTCCGACGGAGAACCCGAGGATGAGCTTCTTCCAGGGAAACAGGGGGCGATCGAGAAATCGCGCGAGGCGCTGTATGGAAGAAACCAAAGCGATTGGTTAGCAAGGCGTGGAAATGACGGGACGGTGTTTTGACACGCCAAAGGGAGGGGGAGGGGGGGGAAGGGTTGCGTTGATATTGATTAGCTCAACAAGAGGCTGACTGACCTGGAGAAAATCCATATCGGCAGCGCTCAGCTATGCCAATCGCAAGTGTGATGGCTGGGAGAATGCAAGACCTTGGGATTCCGTGGTGATGCAAAGAAAAGGGAACAATGAGAGGCCAAGGCAATCGAGCCGGTTCCCTGGATGCTGGCAGCGGCGACGTGCCGACTTGAACAGGGTGTCCTGTGTCCCGTCACCCACTCTGTGGTCCAGTCTGGTCTTATCGATTTGGATGGGCCGGGACCGGGGTGAGCCGGGGCTGGCTGGGGTTGAAGACTCGCGAGTTGCCGTGGTAAGTCCGTGGTAAGTCCGGTGAGTCCGTGATGCAGGTATCAGCATCTGCACAGACTTGCAACAGTTAAACGCATATTCGGCATAATTATGCACTTGACCATCCACTGTGTATACGCCGGCAGGGGCTACGCCGGGAAGAAAAGCCAGTCGGAATTTCGTCCCCTACACTAACATACATACAATACAGGTAATGCTGCAGCTTCTGTAAGACACCACGCTTTGTGACACCTTCATGACACTTCCATGACACCCAGTGATACTTGGTGACAACCGGTGACACACAGTGAGAGATAGGGATATAGACAACGGGCACCAACTATCACGACTCCTTCATCTTCGTCGACCTTTTCTCTTTCGTCGTCCTTTTCCGCGTCGTCGACGCGTTCCGGAACCCTTCTGCGTCAAACTCGCCTCCTCCTGATGACCACTCTCGGAAAGCTGCTTCTTCATCAAATCATACGGCATATATGGCTTCATAAGAGCCAAAGTCCGCTGCAACGCTTCAGGGACCTTCTGAATCTGCTCTACCCGTCCAAGAACGTACTGGACCAAGTCAGGTTTGGATAGGGTAGCAACATGTGCAGGGTTAATACCCGTCACGCGAATCATCTCCGACAGCCTGTTCTAATGTCCATTAGTCACCGCATCTGTTTCCTGCTGCTGTGATGATGGCGGCGGTCGTTCTGGTCCGTAAGTAACGGGAGTCGGCTGCTTCTCTGCAGGTTGGGTCTCCTCCTCGGTGTCGTCATCAAACTCGCTCAGTTCTTCATTGTCTTCTCCTTCGCCTTCCTCTGAGTAGTCGCTCTCATCGTCTCCCTCTGCCGCGCCCTGGTCATCCGCAATCGTGCTTTCTAAGACGCTAGCCAAGCCTGGAGGGCCCTTGCGACCCTGATGCTGCATCTGCTGGATAATGCTCATAAGCTTTTCCACTTTCTTCTCAGCCGCGTCTAGCTGTTTCTTCCAGCTCTGTCGTTCTTCTGCCATACGGATAATATTTGCTGCAGTCGCGTCTTTCTGTCTCTTAAGAGCCTCATTCTCCTTCTCCAGACGCTTGCCCTTCTTTGACATGTCTTCCATCTCCTTTCGAAACGATAGAAATAGATCGTTACTATTATTCAATGTATCCTCGACCTAAGAGTGCCATGGAAATAAATTAGTACTGTCGTTGTGCTGAGAGCAGCGAGAATCAAAAACAGAAAGATCAAAGAAAAAAAAAAGGTCGCAAAAAAAAAAAAAAAACAGAAGAGTGATTAAAAAAAGGACAGACAAAAAAACAGAAGGAGAAAGAGACGAGGAATCGTGGCGCACCTGTTTGAATTTGTCGACGTAGACATCTAACTGATTGCGAAGCTCATCTTCAGTTTTGGTAAACGCTTGCACCTGCGCCTGTAAATGCCGTGCTTTTGTGGATTCGGCTTCCGCGTTCTTCCTTTCTCGTTCGTATCGCGACTGGTGGTATTGAACCTCCAGTTCCTTGGTGCGCATAAGTGAATGAAAATGTAGTTCGCGTAGCTCATACTGCTCGATGAATGACTTGAATCGAACACGGAACCTGTGATCACACCAAGTCAAAACGAATTCGTACGCCCGTTTTACCAGCTGATCAAATCACTCACAGTTCGTCCATTTCCATATCCACGACCTGTTTTCGCGGCGTATCTTTCTCCTCCTGATACCCTTCTAATTTTGACAAGAGCGTCGCATACTTTTCATCCCAAGCAACTGTATTGCGCTTCTGTAAGGTCTGTAATTCTTTATACTCGTTCTGAAACGACAAATTATTCACGTCAGCGTATTAATTCGAGTCCCCATGTGGGGAAATGAGCGGTTCCGGTTTGCCTAACCTTCATCTTGTTGTTGTCGCGTTGCAGCTCGCGGCATAATTTCTCAAGCTTCTCTTTCAATCCCGCAGTCTTTCCCAACTCCGTTCGGCCGCTGTCTCGTTCTTTTTGAAGACTATCCCCGCGCTTCTTATTTTTCTGATTCTCCTTTTCCAGGCGTCGCATATCAGCCAGTAGTTCGCTTGAGCGCTTAGTGAGGTGATCGATTTTTTGCATGTCGTCCATCTTCGCAACCTGCTGCATCAGGTCTCGGTTGGCCCTTTTGACTTCGCGCTCTATTATAACGAATATGAGTCTGATTAGCCCCCGGGTCCTGTCAAAATAGACAAACTGTCCAAGTAAATGCGTTTCCTTGCTTCCTTTCTTTTCTTTTTGTTCATTTTTATTTTGATATATATGCCGCCAACGACTTAAAGGACAACCAAAATAAGCGCAAAACATACCGATTTCAAGCTCTTGGTCTTTTTCGCCAGCGGCATCCTGCTCCAACTGAGAGATACGAGCCTGTAACAACCTAGAGGCCTCATTTGAGTCAATCGCCTTCTTCCCCTTGCCCTTCTTTCCCAGCGCAGGCGGTGCAGGGTGCACGTGGCCATCATGGCCGTTAGCCAATGCTGTATCTACTTGACTCGCAGGCATATTGTACGATGCACAATTCCTTTTCTGTTGGTTCAAGGAGAAAATTCGTTTCACGACGTGCGCAACATCGGGATCGGAGAAGGTGTAGGCGGAGGCGTAGGCGACACGGCAAATAAGAATACCAAGACTCGGACGGCAACTAAAAAATGATAAAGAATAGAAATGCCAGCCTGGGCTTGAGGTCGTCAACGGACGGCGCTCAAAAACGTCGAGACTCGACTATGTAAGTTATCGAATGCGAAGACGAAAGCACAGCGACCTAAGTGGCCAGGTTAGCAACAAATCTGCGGTCTACTCGTAGACCTACTTAGTGTTCCACTAAGTAGACCACAAAAATCGGGGACAACCACATTATTCCGGGACACCTGACCACCCCGCCACCTGGCTTTTTCTTAGCGTTTCGTAGCAAAATTTGCTATTGTAACCTATAATAATACATCCTTTTTAATCTATTGCCACAACTATAATGCAACTATAACAGCATAAATTCCCTCCTAATATGCTTACTGCCGCTAAGGAAGTCCTTTAATTATAAGGAATTTTACTATCTTTACTTAATAATTTAAGGAGGTTATAATTAAGAGCACCGCAGACCCCCCTAAAGTCATTAATTTAATTAAATACTAACCAATCTATTCTAACTTCTCATTAAATCTCTATGTAAGCTACGGCAGAATATTATAATATCTCTAAATCATCTATTTAGAGGGCAATTAATAAAATACTAAGGATAAGCTATAATTCCCTTAGAGAACTATAAGCTAGGTTTTAGAGAGGGCGCCTGCTAAATATTATAAATAATAAAGATAAAGCTCTTATAGCTTATATTTAATAAATATAAAGAGGGGGCTTCCTAGCCTTTAGAAGTTATATTAAAGAAGCTACTAATATATTATAAAGCCATTGTAATCTCTCCCTTTAGCCTATTAGTAAGATATAGTATTTGCAGTAAATTATATACTACCCAGAGCTTTAAACAATAATAATTAAAGCTATTAATAAATCTAAAAAAGCTTTCTAAGCTCTTAATCCCTCCTATATCCAAAAGTTCTTTAACTATCTTATAGAAATTATTAAAGACTATAGAATTAACCCATTAGAGTATTAGAATAAAGATAAGTGTAGAATCCAACTAGGGTGCATTTACAAACAAACCTAAGTTATTATTACAGCTATATCTTCAAAGAAAGCACGCCCAGAAATATCTAATCCCTTAAATTATAAGTCATTAACACTAATCGCCTCTATAAATACTATTAGTAATATAATTCCTCTATAGCTAATCTTCTAATACTGCCTAATAGAATTATAGTCTAAGATTAAAGCTAATAGTAATATATAATTTATATAATTACCTTCCGGCTTTAGCAGCTAAAGCATTACATTTAACTAGATTTATAACTTTAATAAGTGGTCTTAGAGGCATTCTACGCAGGCACAATGCTTAGAAAAGACCCTTACTTAATAGTTTAGTTATAATAAGTAGCTTTATAAAAAAACAAGACCTTAGGTAACTAATTTAGAACCCATTTAGCACCCCCTTAATTAGAAGATCTATAGGCTTCTTATTATTAATAGCTTTATAGGCTATAGTAGTCTTAACTTTATTAATTATTACATTAAATTTAATATTATTATTATTATCTTTCTGCCTTACTTAACACACCTTCTTCAACCTCTTAATATAGGGGTCTTCTAACCACTTAAAGCCGTATATTAATAAGCAATCTAACAATCCCTTTAAGAGGGGCACTTATCCTTTATAAGGATATAATATCTTAAAGCCTTTAATTGCATGTTTACTAATAGCTTCTTATATTATAATATTATATTAGGATTTAAGAAAAGTAGTATATATTCACTAAATCCAACGCCTATACTAAATAAGCTGCTTTAAGAGCAATAGAAATTAGGCTTTAATATTAATCCTACGTATCTAAGCCTTCTTCCTAATAAGAATTAATTCCATTACGCCTCATAAGCTCTCTTAAACACATGCAATAAGTATAGAGAGCTTCTATTATCTCTAACTTATAAAGGTCTTTATTATACTAGCAAAGTTATACTTAAAGCTTTAGCCCTTAAGGGTTAGGTAAAAAGCTTTATTAGTAACTATAATTAATAGCTTAAAAAGCTTATAAATTATTGCCACTAAGGGAAAAGAGTTTAACTAAGCAGCTAATTTATTATAAGCATAAGCCTTACTAATATATAAGAATAATATACAGAGACCCTTTAGAAGAAGGCAAAGAAAGAAGACCGGCGTTAACTTATAAGTGTATAATCTATCTTAAAGCAAAAGATAAAGAAATTTCGGATATAGTAGCAAGAGAATCCTATAATTATTACTAATAGCAGCAAACCTTAAAAAACAACCTTTAAGAAGTGGCTTATAGCCACAGAGAAGAATATAGAATACCTCTCTCTTAATATAAATTATAAGCTTTATAATAAGCTGCTAAGTTATTAGGATAATGGCTTTATTATTAATACAAATCTATCGCTAGAAGTTATTAAATTATAAAGAGTAGCTATAAGGGAAGCAAAGCCGCTCTCATTAGCACACCTTCTCGCAGCTAAAAATATACATAGCAATGACACAGTACACATTAACCTCAAAGGGTTTAATGATCACAATGATAATAATGATATCAAGGCCTCACAAAATTATATCAGATCCTCGCCGCCATGCTCGCCGTGCCTTAGTCCTTAAGATCATCAAGAAGAGCCTTAACATAAGCCTCAACGCAAGCCTCAACGCAAGCCTCAACGCAAGCTAGTATAGAAGAGGATTACACAAGAGCTTAGTAATATGCATAAAGAGTTGGAATTACAGGAAGAACCATTAGGAAGTCCTTAATAGATTAGAATTATATATAGTCTCCCTAATAAATTTAGTCTATTATATATAATTATATAAAAGCATCCCTCTTACTAATATCACTAGCCCTATAATGCCCTTACTAAAAAGGCATTAAATCTAATGTTTTTTTCAATGTATATTACACTTAAAGGCCTCCCTAACCCTCTTCTAATCGCTAACATTATTAGCAACGAATTATTTATGCCTTTGCTAGGGCGCGCCTGCAAATTCGTATATAGAGGCATAGAACGCGTTATCGCACACGCCCTCGCCAAAAAGGCATCAAATCTAAGGTTTTTTTCAATGTGTATTACACTTAGAGGCCTCCCTAGCCCTCTTTAATCGTTAACATCATTAGCGACGAAAAAAATAACATTTATAACATAAAATAGGTGGTTTTGCCAGGCCACGCCCGCAAAATTTATATATAGGGTTATGGAACCGGGTGTCCCGGAATAATGTGGTTGTCCCCGATTTTTGTGGTCTACTTAGTGGAACACTAAGTAGGTCTACGAGTAGAAGGATTCTGCTTTTCCCCATGCGTCTATGACGTCCTGTGTAATGATGTAAACACGCAAAACAAGCGAGTCTAGAGACAGCTCAACAGCTGACACTCACGAGAATGACCGCGGAAGCCGCGTTGGGCAGTGACAATATGAGATGGAATGGCTCGCGGCGCCTGGTGGTAGTCAAAAGCGTCAATTGGAAGGCGTCAGCTGGTAGCAGTGATGCAGTTTTCACTGCCAGCAAGGGCCCTTTCCCTAATGCTGAGACTCGCTGTGACTCTGCCCGACATGGATGAAATGGCGTTAGTGCATTATGTCTATTAGGGCACATAGGATGGGGTCCGCAGATAGCGCACTATCCTTCGTGTCTGCAATTCTTGTGCTCCTAGCTCCATCCGCCTTATTTGGCCCACACCCACCACATGACTAATCTGACGGGGCCAAAGTTTTTGTTCCTTGTGCTGAGATAGTTCTGTCGGCACTCAAGCACCCGCCCTCTATCGCCAGATAGAACATCGCCCATTTGAATTTGAATGCTGCGAATACGAATACACTAGTATAATCACGTCTATTTTTTTTTTTTTTTGGGAACTCGGTTTACCTTTTTTGTCTCGATTGAGTTTTTTTTTTTCTTGCTCAATATCCGCGCGCAAAGATGCTTCGGAATGCAGCAAACTCAGCGCGCAAAGCTGTAACCGAACTGTCACAATATCCGAGACCCGGCGAGAAGCTCCATGGTTTCACACTGGTCCGTTCAAAACATGTTCCTGAGCTGGAACTGACGGCTCTCCATCTTCAGCATGATAAGACTGGCGCGGACTACCTACATATTGCCCGAGACGATAGCAATAATGTCTTCTCCATCGGCTTCAAGACGAACCCTCCTGATGACACTGGCGTTCCGCATATCCTCGAACACACTACGCTGTGCGGAAGCAAGAAGTACCCTATTCGTGACCCTTTTTTCAAGATGCTTCCGCGAACGCTATCCAACTTCATGAATGCCTTCACTGCGTCTGACCACACATTTTATCCCTTTGCGACGACCAATGCACAAGATTTCAAGAACCTCATGTCGGTATATTTGGACTCAACGCTGCATCCGCTGCTGAAAGAATCAGACTTTACGCAGGAAGGATGGAGAATCGGACCGGAGAATCCACTGGGAGAGACTGAAGAGAGTAAAAAGTTGGTATTCAAAGGCGTCGTTTATAATGAGATGAAGGGACAGATGTCGGATGCCGGGTATCTGTACTATATTCGGTTTCAAGATCACATTTTCCCGGACATTAACAACTCTGGAGGTGACCCGTTAAAGATCACCGACTTGACATATGATCAGCTCAAAAACTTCCACGCTCAGCACTACCATCCGAGCAACTCGAAGCTATTTACCTACGGAGATATGCCGCTGGCAGATCATTTACAGGAAATCGATGCCAGGCTGCAAGTTTTCGATAAGATTCAGGCTGATGGGGAGATACATGAGCCAATCCAATTGAGCGGTCCACAGGAAGTGACCTTACACGGGCCTCTTGACCCGCTAGTCGACGCCGATCGCCAATACAAAACATCTATATCATGGATTACTGGTGATACGACGGACGTTGTTGAGTCATTTGCCATGGCCTTGCTTTCGACCCTGTTGATGGATGGCTACGGCTCGCCACTGTATCGTGGTCTGGTTGAGACCGGTATGGGTGCAGACTGGAGCCCCAATGCCGGGTACGACAGCTCGGCTAAACGTGGCATCTTCTCAATAGGCCTGACCGGAGTCCAGGAAGCCGACGTGTCCAAGTTGAAGGAACGAATTCAAGAGATTCTGCGTGAGGCGCGAGATAACGGATTCGACAAAACCAAGATTGACGGTTCATTGCACCAACTGGAGCTATCCCTGAAGCACAAGACTGCCAACTTTGGGTTTTCCATGCTGAATCGTCTCAAGCCGAAATGGTTCAATGGAACGGATCCGTTTGATTCCCTTGCTTGGAATGACACGATTTCGGCTTTCCAGAATAAGCTTGCCAAGGGTGGTTACCTCGAGGGTCTGGTCGACAAGTATCTGCTGAATGATAATACCCTCACTTTCACCATGGCGCCGTCAGCGTCATTCAGCGAGGATCTTGCCAAGGAAGAGCAGCAACGATTGTCCAGCAGGATTTCCGACGCCGTCAAACGTGCTGGAGATGAGGAGAAGGCTCGACAGGACTTTGAACGACGGGAGCGGGAGCTTCTCGTGGAGCAGAGTAAGACCAATACGGAAGACCTCAGCTGCCTGCCAACCGTGCATGTCAAGGATATCCCGCGATTGCGGGAGCCGGTAGTGATTCGCGAAGAAATTCTTAGTGGAACGTCACTTCAATGGCGCGAGGCTCCAACCAACGGCCTGACTTACTTCCGTGCAGTCAATACGTTGAACAACTTGCCTGATGACCTTCGAGAGCTCATTCCTCTTTTTACTGACAGCATCATGCGTCTTGGTACCAGGGACAAGACCATGGAGCAACTCGAGGACCTCATCAAGCTTACCACGGGTGGTGTATCTGTGGGATACCACTCTACCCCCTCTCCGACAGACTTTCAATCTTCCAGCGAAGGCATCATCTTCACGGGTATGGCACTAGACCGTAATGTGCCTGTCATGTTTGACCTTCTCCGCCAGCTGGTGCTAGAAACCAATTTTGACAGCCCCGAAGCGGCGCTGCGTGTTCGACAGCTGTTACAAGCCTCGGCCGATGGCGTGGTGAATGACATTGCCTCCTCGGGACACCGGTTCGCCGTGGGCTATGCTGAAGCTGGCCTCACGCGAGGTGCTTGGCTGCGACAACAGGTTGCTGGGCTGTCGCAGGTCAAACTTGTCACGAGTCTGGCTGGCAGACAGGAATCGGACAAGCTCGAAGATATCATTCACAAGCTGAAACAAATCCAAGCTTTTGCGCTCTCAAGCGACGGCTTGCGTGCAGCCATCACATGTGGAACGGAGAGTGTGGCGCAAAACTCAAACAGCCTGCAGGGCTTCATGAAGACTATCCCTAGGGGGGGCGACTCTTTCGAGTCGAAGAATCCGCAGTCGCCGAGACTTCTAACTGACCGTAAGACCTTCTTCCCCCTACCCTACCAAGTCTATTACGGCGGTCTGTCCGTCTCCACGGCGTCGTACACAGCGCCCGAGGGCGCACCTTTGCAAATTCTCTCTCAACTCCTCACACACAAGCATTTGCACCATGAGATCCGTGAAAAGGGAGGTGCCTATGGCGGCGGAGCCATGTACAAGCCACTGGACGGTTTGTTCGGGTTCTATTCCTACCGTGACCCCAATCCCCAGAACACGTTGAGCATCATGCGCAACGCAGGCAAATGGGCCATCAACAAGGACTGGTGCGACCGAGATTTGGAAGAGGCCAAGATCTCTGTCTTCCAGGCAGTCGATGCCCCCAAAGCCGTCAATCAAGAAGGCATGGGGAAGTTTCTCTCCGGCATCACGGAAGAAATGAAACAGAAGAAGAGGGAGCAACTCCTCGATGTATCAAAAGACCAGGTCAAGGAAGTCGCCCAGAAGTATCTCGTGGAGGCAATTGAAAAGGGCGAAGAGCGCGTCGCCTTCCTCGGCGAGCGACCGTCCTGGGTGGATGATTCATGGAGAATCCAAGACATGAACGTCGCCGGTGGCGAATGAATATGGGAGGAAACAAAAAGTAAAAAACATGTCGGTCCGCACACCTCAACCACCTCAGCATCCCTCCTTTCATTCCACTCTAGGAATATAGAAACGAGGACTCGAACTCCCGGTCACGAGAGTGAAAGCCTTTGGCTATGGAGAAACAGAAGAATGAAACGCCAAAGCATATTAAGTCGCTGCAAAGAACTGCTACATTCAACGCCCGTAGAGGAGGAAAACGGGACGAGAGAACGGGAAGCAAAGACATTTCTCGCCACGGTGATGTACCATTATTTTTTGATTCCATTTCCCAAAGAGCGTGTATGACTAGTACTGCCCATACGCATTTGTATATATCAAGGTATGCAAAAATTCGGCTTAGATAGACAATCCCCCCCATTGCGTCTCTGCACCATGTTTTTACCATCTTTCAGCGATGTCTCAATGGCGAATGCAATAACAGTGGCATCGAACATTTCGCGATTGATGAGCTGTTTTCTCTTTTGGTTCTCTCTCTCTCTCTCTCTCTCTCTCTCTCTCTCTCTCTCTCTCTCTCTCTCTCTCTCTCTCTCTCTCACACACACACACACACAACACACAAACTTTTATTTCATAAAAAGAGAAAAAAGAGAGACAAAAAAACCAAGCGTTAAGATACGATACATCTTCTTGCCTGAAACGGAAGAAAACAATCTTTCTCTCGTTTCAAAACACCATGGCAAGGAGACCACAGAGCAACGCAAGAATAAAAATAGAGGTGCAATTCCGTGACTTCCTCTTTGTGTGATCGATGCCTCGAGACTCTGAATCTTCCGCAATTTTACATTCTTCATAGGAACCGCTCCAAAAAAAAAAAAAAAACAAGGAAAACCCGAAAAAAACCGCGGCGCCACTGAGCATCAGGAGTTTTGTTCCATCCTTTTTTTTTTTTTGAGGCAGGGGACCTTTTTTGGAAGAGATGGATTGGAGAGGTGACGAGATGAGGGTTTTTCGTGAAAAGAGGAATGAGAATGCATCGGCTCGTTCTATCAGAGCAGGAGCCCTTGAGCGTTGGGTTACCGGACTAAAGAGCAGAGTACATTTCATTGAACGGAGAGGGCTTGTTTGGCTTTAGGAGGAAAATGGAAAGCAGGAAACAAGTGACGTCTTGTTTTTTTGTTTCTTGTTTTCCTTTTTCTTCCCTTGACCCTTTTTTCTTGGTTTTTCTTTGGACGCGATTGGTCAAATGGAATTAAACAAAAAAAGACAACGTGTTGCAGTGCAGATGGCTACGATGCTTCGTCCAGCAGCATCTATATCAAGTGCTGTTTGCTAAGGAGCCGCAGTGTTTCATGGGGAGCGGAAAGGAGTAAGGAGATCGCAGTGTCTCGATATCTCTACAAAGTCGATGTGGGACGGCAAGGACTGTTTTGGATCTCGTATATTGCACAGAATTCAGAACTCTCGACTTTAGGGCGTTGTTCCTACGTGAAGCGTAGCAAGAGCGTTGACTGGACTTGTATGCTTTGCTTCTCTCTGCAATGCTACATGGCACGGTGACGAGATGCTTTGAGTCCATTGTTTCACGGAAAAATCGGCAAAGATGAATGCACTGTGTCGAATTTGTCCTGTCACGGCGGCGTCATCCGGATTGCGTCCCGCAGCATGTAGATCGTATCGAGAGAGCCAAGGCGCTCAGCACTCGGTTCCGATCCCGTGGCTTATCTGACGCACTCAAGAGTGTCGATTGAGATCGTCTGTTGCCACACACAACGCCGTTAATCTCGACGTGTGTAACAGGTTCTTCTTTTTGTTCCTAGGTAGGTAGCCTGCCTGAGCTTGCCTGGGATGAAACGTAGGCTAATTGACGACTCATGGTACGACCGCATCATAAATCGTCTTTGACAGTCGATGGCCGATTCAGTAACGTGTGTCTATTCACTTGCCGCGAGGCGGGGAACATTGTAAACAGCACAGCCATGTGGCAGGCGTGCCGCAAAGGTGATGTGTGCCTATCATACTTACAGATGATTAGAGCTAGGTACCTAGATATTTCTTAAGTACTAGGTAAGTAGGTACCTACCTAGTACTTATCTTCTGAGGACCAAGAACTCCGACTAAAGAGCCGAGAGAGCATTTGACTATCGACTAGGCATCCGGCTAAGCATCCGGCTAAGCAGCTCACAGGAAATCCCAACCAGCCACGACTCGACTCGAGGGCAATACGAGTATTCGTTCGGACCTCGCATTTGCTGCCACAATAGGTCGCCTGCACGATGCTAAGATTATCCCAAGGAATGAGTGTAAAGGCTGGTGCACTCGCTCGATACAATGCGTGAAAAGGAAAGAAAAAGACAAAAAAAAAAAAAAACGCGGATCCATACATTTTGTGGATCGAATTATTCGTGAAGAATCTGGTACAATGCACACAATACCCAAGGATCTGGCCAAACAACTTGGTGACGTCGATGGCCGGATGGCCCGTCTTGTCCCAAAGGCGTTGGGTGCAGAACAAGGTCCATGGCTAATGAATGCCAAGTCACTGCCAAATGCTACAGTGGAAGGATGTCGTTGGCGGCAAAAGGGGGAACAGCAAGGAAGAAAAGGTGGATTGCCTAAATAGATTCAAGGAAAAAGAAAATGGGGAAAAACAAAGCATTCAGGCGTAGGCATGGCGGATGTGGAAGCGAGGACCTGCAGGTGGAGAGGACGGCGGGACGGACGGAGTGTGAAGTGAAATTTCTGGTGTGCGGTTGGGAGGAGCAGAGTTTTGCCCTAGAAGCCTGGACCAGACTAATACACTGACTGTCACTGGTCTGGTCTGGTGGATGTGGGGGTTCCCAGTGCGGGCACCCGGCCGCTTCAGGCATTCGAGGCACCAGTTGAGTTTGGCCAGAGTAGCGGTCGGTGCTGGGCAGCTGGGCGGGCGGCTGTGCGGCTGTGCGATAGAAGGTGGAAGGAAGGAAGGTGGTTCTTGCATGTTTGCCGGACAGGCTGGGTGGTCATAAAACCTTGCCGCTGCCCCTCCATCGCGACGCACACACGGCACGTGCACACCACCAGACATCACACAGGTAGAGTCTTTTTTTTCCTTCTCTCGTGTCCCAACTCGCTCATACCGTTTCAGGCTACAGCACGCGCACAGCATCGCCACGACGTCACACGTCATATCTCTGATTGCGAGATACTTGTTCGTCTAGGTGAATCTTTTTTCTCCCGCCTTTTCCACTGCAACGTAACCAGCTTCTCCGGAATGCTGAATCCCCCCAGGTCAGTCTCGCTATGGTCACTGGCCGCTTCTCCTGTGATACCATCATTCCCGGCCAATCCGTGCCACGGCATAGCGCTTCCGACTTCAGGAAACCCGTTCGTCGGCCATCCGTCAGAGTGGCCACCACATCAAAAACTCGGCCGACCAGTCAAAGGCTGTCTAGCGCATGGGAGGTCGCGCCTGGTTCCGGTCTGCTCGAGTGAGCTTGTTGGCCTTCGCGTTGAGCACGTATTCTGGTCCGAGATTTGACTCTTTCCGTCCCATCTACCTATTACTTACCTTATCTACCTACTTCGTAAAGTACTAGGTAGGTAGGTGCAGGCAGTCGACTTATTTGGGCACGTCACATGGTCAAACTACCGCCGGTCATCTTATGCCATGTCCATCCTTCGCACGACTCTTCACAGGATTTTTTTTTTTCCTTTCTTCTTTTTTTTTGCTCAGAAACAAAGTGCTGACTTTTGTTACGCTAATAGAGCTTGACTCCACATCCCCGCAACACCAACAATAACAACAAGAAGATCAACAACGTCTCCCACAAACTAGCCTTTGGTCTTTTCAAAGGCAACCATCTCCGTCACGGCTCCACAGGCCGTAAACTTCGTCAGTGATCAAGATTTCAGTCTCCAAAAGACTGCTCACGTCATCAACTTTATTCCTCCCCCCGCTCTACCTGCTGCAGGCTTTTAAGCTTCTCGAGACTTTGTTGCTCTTTGGCGAAGTGTTGTTTCAGCCCCCATTCCGGCCTTTTTCACAAGTCCACCAGCTGCCGCATAGGAGGATCCCCAGGGTTCTTCCTCTTGCCGAGGAAGAGTCGAGGAGGCCTCGCCAGTCCGTCGAAGGAACAGCTTGCTATCCCTTCCGACCCCCCTAGCATTTGTCTGGCTCAGTACACTGAGTAAAGAGACTGTCCTGTACTGTCTATATATATATTCACACACACATATATATATATACTCCAGTCCGCCCCGCCAGGTCTATTTCCCCTATCGTTCTCTATCAAAGTTCTCTGAGAACTTGCTGTCTGCCCCTGCAACCTGTCAACTTTTTACCAAACGAGAGCTGGGCAACAGGTACAAACTTCAAGTCAATCCACATTCGAAACCACAGCACCTTTTCTCAGCCACAACTTTTCCCCTCTCCCCCAGGACATCAATCTAGGGATATGGTTATGGCAACGGCTATCCTCGACAACCACCACCAAAATGTCAATCATATGTTAATGAAATTACCGCACTTAGCGGACTATGCCCATCAGCATGCTGCGGTCGATCCCAAGCAGCTAATCGGCAATGCCCTCCGCAAGCGCGTGGAGTCCATTGACCATGAGCTCTGTGAGCCCGGCGACGAGGACACCTTCTTCGTCGCTGATCTAGGTGATGTCTATCGCCAGCATATTCGATGGAAGAAGAATTTGCCCCGCGTCAAACCGTTCTATGGTAAGCCCAACATCACAGTCTTCCTTTGACTCTCCTTCAACCCCAGGGCATTTGGCTTCAATGATAGCTCTAACGTATTTTTGTCTTGTCCCTCAGCCGTCAAGTGTAACCCCGACCCTCAGGTTCTCCGCCTGCTGGCCGAGCTCGGCACGGGATTTGACTGTGCGTCCAAGGGCGAGATTGAGCAGGTTCTCGGGATGGGCGTCAGCCCTGAGCGCATCATCTATGCTCAGCCGTGCAAGACAAGCTCCTACGTTCGCTTCGTCAAATCTGCTGGCGTCAAGCGGATGACTTTCGATAACGCCGACGAACTGTACAAGATTGCCAAGCTCTTTCCTGACGCCGAATTGTTCTTGCGCATCATGACGGACGATACTTCCAGCTTGTGTCGTCTCAGCATGAAGTTTGGCGCTGCTATGGACACTACTGATGGCCTTTTGGCAGTGGCCAGAAACCTTGGTCTCAATGTCGTGGGCGTGAGCTTTCATGTTGGTTCCGGGGCTTCCGACCCCTTGGCTTTCTACAAAGCTGTTCGCGACGCCCACACCGTCTTTCAGCAGGGCGCTGAGCTTGGCTACGTCATGCGCACTCTCGACGTTGGTGGTGGATTCTGCGGCGACACATTTGAGCAAATGGCTGGTGTGCTTAGCGACGCTCTGGACGAGTTCTTCCCCGCTGGTAACAACGTGGACATTATTGCCGAGCCAGGCCGTTACTACGTATCCACGGCTTTCACCATTGCCTGCAATGTGATTGCCCGCCGCACCGTCGAGGACCCGACCCTCGATGGCAAGGGCTACATGGTATACGTCAATGACGGTGTTTACGGCAACTTTTCCAGCATCATGTTCGATCACCAGCATCCAGTGGCTAAGATTCTTCGGACCGATGGGCGCATCCTCTACAATACCGCCGCGGCTCGTCCCTGCAGCGCAGGTGATGGAGTCGAGTACTCCGTTTGGGGGCCCACATGCGACGGCATCGATCGAATCAGTGAGAGCGTTCGATTCGACTCCATCTTGGACGTAGGCGACTGGCTCTACTTTGAGAACATGGGTGCTTATACGAAGTGCTCAGCTACCACGTTCAATGGCTTCTCTAACTCGCACGAGGTCATCTATGTATGCAGTGAGACTGGAGCCAGGGCCCTCTTGAACATGTAGAGAGAAAAAAATCGATTCTCGCTTTCCTGCTGCTCTTGGTCACACTTTGAGAATGATGGGATGGGATAGAATTGGACATATTTCATTTTTGCTATTTTTTTTGAAGATTTTTTTTTTCTCTTAGAAAAAATCTTTTTGGAGAAGAAAAAAATTGGCTACATAACACAAGCGCTACAACATAAGGATATGGGTGGTAGCAATTAGAGTGAAGTAGCCTTTATAGATGCATTTAGACACCCGTTATAATACTATCTGGTTCGCAATTTGAAAAACTGCCGTTGCTTCATCAAGTTTCCTGGCATTGACGATCAAATGACTGCAAGTAGTTGTCTGGCGATGTACACGCTACTGGCAAAGCTTTAGTCTTTTGACAATGGGGCACGGAGATTCTTCTAAAAATACAGTATGAGCTGTCGGTTGCAAGATGTGACACTGCGTCACTGCGTCACTGCGACCCTGGGCGCTTCTTTCTTTGGGTCATCATCCTCCGAAGCCGAACTCGTGGATTGCATGAGACAGTGAGTTAGGCTGGAAATCCTGCGATCTGTTGGCGATGAGTTTAGATTGTGGGTTCGTTATTGGTAGGGCGGGGTTTTGTTTGTTTTCGCCTTGGCGCCCGACGTTCTCCTGCACAGACTGACACTTTCGCTGGGCCTCGACGTTGGGGACCAGCGGAGACGGCTTGCTGACGCTGGCTCTCTGAGGAGGCCCAGTCACGAGAAAGCTGAAAACGTAGGAAAGAAATCAACGTCTTACAGGAAATTACCAAGTGCAAGAATTGTAGTAACTGGGGCAGATTTACGACCGACACAGGTCTGTGCAGATGCAGAGCTCATTTGACTCAGCTATCTAGGCTCTGGGAGCGATTTTTTGATGCCTGAGGCGTACAGTTTTCCGAATCTACTGTACACTATGCACGGCTGTAGATGACGAGGATGAGAAAAAAGGGACAAGA
>SRPU01000441.1:0-18873 GCA_018360185.1 Claviceps lovelessii | reverse complement strand
ATTTAATTAATTAGTTCTGCCTATATATTATACCTTATTAATTATTTAACTAATTATTTAAGGACTTATTTACTAGCTATATATGCTAAAGATTTAACCCTTCCTTATTTATTTTTTTTTTCTCTTTTCCTTTTATCTCTTTTTTTTCTTTTTTTTTCTCTTTTATTTTATTTCCTCTTTAATTAAATAATTTATTTACTTAGGTTTAGCTCTACTATTCTCTTCTATTTATTATAAGCATCTTTCTATAATAAGACCCTTTAATCCTACTATAATATAGAATAAGAAGGGGGGATATTAATAAAAATAATAGGTGCTGTGTTTTTATCTAGAGCACTAAAACTAAGTAACCTAATATTTAGGAGGTCCCTTATATTAGCCCCCTTAGCCTCTTTTTCTAAGAAGGGTATAAGGGGATAAGCATTGCTAGCTTCTATATAATATCCCTAGGCTTACGCTTACTTATAGCTCTTAGACTTCTAAATATAGTTACTATAAGCACTATTATAAATGTTTTTAAAAGAAATATATTTATAATAAGGGGCACTTATATACTCTTTAAAAGCAGTAACTATCTTAAGATATATATTAGTATAAGAAGAGTAAAATGCCTTATTTACTGTTCTATATATTTATATAAGGAAAGATAGCTTTTATTTAGGGCGTTTTATAACTACTATTATAAAATACCCCTTAGAATAGGCAAGCTCTATAGGAATAATAACACTACTAGTCTGTCTTTTAGTATAGGTAGGCTTTTAGAGTTTAGAATAAGTATATAGAACTTCTTTAAAAAGATTCTTCTAAAGGGAGATAGCTTTAAAGAAGTCTGTATAGTATTATAGCTAATTCTTAAGCTTTTTTCTTTAAATAGTAATTAAAGAATATATAAGGATACTGCCCTTGCTAAGGTTAGTGCTACTAAGCACTAAAATCTAGAAAAGATAATAGAACTTAGGAGTTATTAGCTTTAATATTTATAATCTAATTAAATAAATCATATACTATATAGGTCTTAGTTATTATATAAAAAATTGCGCCTCTATTACGCTATACTAAATTATTTAAAGAAGAAAGGGACTATTTATTAACCTTTTAAGTAATAATATTAAGGATATTAGGGAGCTAAGAATAAGGCTAGTTAAGATAATTTATAATAGAAAGAGTTATTAAAGTATTTAAAAAGATAGAGTATTTAAAGGAAAAAAAGGGTTAGTAAAGGAAGAAGAAAAATAATAAAATAATAAAAGAGTGGGAGATATATTTAAAAGCTTTATGCAGAAGAGGTTATACTATAAATTACTAACTTAAAATTAATAGCTAGTAACTAATTAGATAGTCTGCCTAATAGTTGGTCTCCTAGGTGATTGTTGTTTTAATAAAAATTAGGTGCTAAATTGCATTATTATAACAAATACAGCTTTACCTACCTCTTTGCCTACCTCTTTTCCTACCTCTTTTTCCTCCCTTTTCTCTCCTTCTCTTATAACCTTACTTTTTAAGAAACCTCCCTACTTACACAAGCCTATATTAACCCCTTTTTCTACCCTAAGTTTCCCTTCTATAGCTATATATATTTCTATAAGATATACTATTCCTTTTCTTGCTTAAGAAGCCTATAGATTTTACTTTATTTATAAAGAAAAAGCTATACTTTTATTTTTCTTAACTTTCCACTATTTAAACTATTTAATTAATTGCTAATATAACTAACTATATCCCTTAGTAGTATAGCATTCTCTAGAATATTTAATACATTAATCCTAAGGAAGTGGATTACTTTTGCCTACAAAGTTTGCCTCTACTCACTATAATTACTAAATTATATAGTAGATTAGGCAAATTTTACATAACTCTAGAAATATCACTCATTGCTATTTTACTTAATTAGATATTCTTAGCTTAGCCTACAGTCTTTTAGCTAAGATTTTACTAGCTATCCTATATAGTACACTTTAACGCTTAGCTATTTAATATAAATAGCTATATAGAGATAAGGCTAATTAACACAGGCTAGATAGAGATAAAGTAGCAAGAACACCTAAGTAATATTTATAGACTCTTACATGCTTTTTTTATAGAATTTAGAAATAATTAGCTTAACTAGTTTATCCTTATTACTATAAAAAGAATTATTAGGTAAGGCCTTAAGAAATATATAGTTTTTCTACTCTATAAGTTCTACATTAAAGATATAAATATAATAATTAAGAAATATAAAACTAAAATCCCTAGTATATATAATAGGCTTTTAAATAATAATTTAGTTAATATTTAATATAGCAGCTAAAGGAATATATACTTATTATACTAGAATTAGTATAGCAGACGCTTTACTATAGGGTTTATTTACTTTATAAACTATTAAATAGCCTTTATCTTTAATTAATATATAGGCTGCTTATACTTTTATAACACTCTTTCTTATAGTTATAAAGCTAGGTTTAAGAAGTTTATTAAGGGGTTTAAGTAAGTTCTATAAATACTAAATTACCTATATAAGTTTAAAGCTATTATAGTCCTTAGACTAGCCTAAAATAATACCTATAAGTATAGCTATACCTATTTTACCTTCTTTATCTATACTTTAAGGGGCCTTACTAGAATCTACTATAGTAGGATTTTAAATAACTAAGTTAATATAAAGATTCCTATAAAAGCTATTATTAGACCTCCTTTACTAGAATAGCCTATAGCTTATTTTAAGCTTTCTTTATAGCAGTGGGTATTTATAAATAATATTCTTAATAATCTACCTATATATAAAGTTAGGATATAAAGAACTCTATACCTATTTGCTAATATAGCTATAAATAAATTAGGATATACTATACTATTTAATCTTAACTAAGGACATTAATATATTAGGTTTAATATTAGCTATTTTAATTAAAGACCTAAGGGGAAATTCCTTCTTCCCTAAATTCTTAGCTAAATAGCTAAGGGAGGCTAGTTACTCTCTCTTATATTAGTAGCCTAAAACTATTATTTAAGCAATATTAAATAAGTTATAATATATAATTAGAAGTAGGCATAGTTCTAAAACATACAACTATAGGATTCTTAGGCCTTACTAATAATTATAATATATTCTAAGCCCTAAATTATTAATAGTATTATTTTAAGGCAAATAATCTAATAAAGGCTAGAACTTAATAATAATATAACCTTATAAAGAATAAATTACCCTCCTCTTTTACTACTAATTCTATAAAAAGCATTTAATTAAAAGGTTCTTTCTTTTAAAAGTCCCTTATTATTACTTACTATTACATTAAAAGCGCTTATACTACTTAGGCAGTCCCCTTAACCCCTTAATAAGGCTAGGAGATAGCATAAACATAGTATATTAACCTTAAGTACTCTTATAAATCTCTTATAACTATCTATACCTTTATTTAGTAGTTTATATAAAGAGGAAGAGGCCTTAAAGTAATACTAGTAGAAAGAATTTATAGCTAAGGCATAAATATAGCTAAATAGTAATATTACTAAGTATATTATAAAAGAAGCTTAAGCTAAAGAGGTATTATAGTAAAAGTTAAATAAAGCTAACTATAGTAAATAGCTATAGGCTACTTACTTTATAGAATTAAAAAGAGAAGAGTAAGATTTAGCTTATAATACATTATTAAGGGATGCTAAAGAAATTAACCTTTAGAAAGTAGCCTATACTACTATAATAGGTTTACTACTTAAGCTATATTATAAGAAGGTCCCTTAATGTAATATTTTAGCTTTCTCCCTTAGTTCTAAGTTATATTTATTAATTATTCCCCTAGAATTAGTAGCCTATAAAGCTTAGAAGGAAATTATAGTAAGAGTATATATAGAAATAAAAGGCAATAGAGAAAAAGTAGAATCTTATGCTAAAAGGGCTTAGTAACATTATAATATAATAAAAAGTTAATTAGTTACACTAAAAAAGCAGTAAGAAAGGAAAGATAACCTAATAACCCTAATAACGCCTAGGTTATTAAAGAGGACTAGAAGAATAAAATTAAACTAAGAAGGTACTAGGATTATTTAATTAGAAGAGTTTTATTTATTTAAGTTTTATTAATATTGTTTTTATTAGCTTATAGTTGCTTCTTTAGGACTGTAAGCCTAGGGAGGTATTATATTAAAGCTAAAGAGATATAGGCTATAAATAGGTAGAAAGAGGTTATTATAATAACTAAGGGCATTAGACCTTAGCATAGTGTAATTAGACTATCTAATTAAATAGTATAAAAAGATCCTAAGCCCTTAAATAGTTAAAAAATATTATCTGTTTCCTGTTTTTTAATTTTAGTGCATAGGTGCAAAAGCACCTATTGCTATAATGTTCTAATAACCTAGCTACAGTTGCTACTGTATTAAAGATATTCTATATTTTATTATAAATCCCTTGCTATTTTTAACTTTCTAATATTCTAAACCATTTAATTAAAAAGAATTCTAACTATTTATAACTTTTCTTATATAGGTTTCCCTCTTCTAAGTGCCCGCTTACTACCATCACAATCCAGAATACAACGGGGAGCTTCGTTGCGTTTGTGGGCATACCGCTCCTTTTGGTGTTGTGTTTCTTTTCCCCCCGTCACAATACTAGGCTATATAAGGTTTTAAAGTAAATCTCTTCCCTTTCCTTTTACCTTAATTTTCTACTAACTTTATAGATTTATTTTATAGTTTCTATAGCTTATATCTAAAAACTATAATAAAGTAAGAATTCTTTTAAAAGAGCTAAACTAATGCTACTTTTAATAAATTTAACTAGTTTAAATAAGGTAAATTATTAGGAAATTAAAAGAATTTAGAATTATTATATATAATTCTTTTAAAAAAGGGGCAAGAAGCTTTATATTAATTTTCTAATTTACTAAAAAGAATACTTTACTAAAGATAATTAGTAGATTTCTAAGAAAAAGATATATATTAATACTACTAAAATAATTAATTAGTACCTTACTAAGAATATTATTAATTAAAATAAGGAATACTATAAAAAAGGTCTTATAGCACTTTTTAATTAATAAATATTTTAGTTAAGCTAGCTTTATATTTAATTTTATAAATATATATAGGGAAATTCTTATTAGTAAAAAATATTAATTATTTTCTAACTCCCTATACACTATAAAAGCTTACTTTAAGCTTACTTTTATAGCCCTATTAGGGTATATAAAAAAACCCTTACTTTCTATACTTTTTTTAACTTTTTTATTTTTCTCTTTTTCTTTACTTTTCTTTTCTTACTACTTTCTATATTTCTTTTATAGCTATATATTATAATACTATAGTTATCTATACTATTATTATAAAATTTCCTTATTACTATTTATATACCCTTTACTCCCTTTTTTATAGAATTTCTATTTCTTAGCTATTTACTAAATTTATACACTTAAAGCTATTAGCGCTATCTTTAATAATTACTATACTAATAGCTAGTAGTAGTGTAAGTAAATAATATTATAGTAGAAGGTATATAGTAATACCCTAGATTTTACCCCTATTTCTTATATTAAAGCCTTAGTTAAACTAAGCCCTTACTTATAGCTTCTAACTAGTTTTTTTAAGTATTTAGTAATAAAACTTAAAAATAATATAGCTAGCTATAATATTAATTTAGCTAACCTACTAAAACTTAATTTTAGCCTTTACCTTTAAAATACTAATATTTTATTTAATAGGCTAGAGAAAGCTTTTACTACCTTAAATACTATATTCCTTATAAGTAATAGTAAGAATATAAATATAGCTTATACTATCTTAACTATTACTACCCTTAATAATAATAAAGAGAGGCTTTTTAACTTAAAGAATATAGATTCTAATAGAGATAATAGTAATATTAGTAATATTAAAAAAGGGGCCCTAGTAGGCCTAGGTTTTATAACTACTATAAATAAGGCAGCTAAATATATTTTTAATAGCTAAATATATTAGTATCTATACTAATTTATAAGGGCTAATAGTAAAATATATATACTTTATAATAAAGTAAATAAATTCACCTTTCTATTTAAAGTTAATATTAATAAGAACTATATATAGTAGTGCTATACTAATAAGTAATTACCTAAAAAGAAAGATTAAGGTTTTATAAATACTATTTATATTTATAGTATAGAGTTTACTATAGCTAGCACTAGAATTAGCTATAATAAATTTAGTATAAAAAAAGATAACCCCCTTTATAATTTATACTTAGTAGTTATAGATTACTATATTAATATCTTTAAGGGGCTTAATACCTAGAACTATAAAGCTATAGTAGCTACTATAAAGGGTAATAAGGCCTATACTAAAGGTAAATTAAAAATCCCTATTATTTATATAGCTTATAATACCTTATAAACTACTATTATTATTTAAAAAGAGAGGGGTAGTTATAAAAACTACTTTTAAACCTATTAGCTCCCTTTTAAAGCTATTATTATTACTAAATATATAAGTAATACCTTTAGTTATTTAAATAATACCCTTAGTAGCCTTTTAATAACTATTAGTAAATCTTACCTTATAGAAATCTATAAGCTTAATACTAAAACCACTATTACTATATTTATATAGCTTACTAGTATATCAAAGAATATTCTTATTTATATTACTACTTTAAAAGTAGCTATAAAAGCCCTTAAATTTACTATAATAAACTATAAGAAATAACTTAGTATATATTATACTAGCCTTAAGGGCTTTATAAAGGTTTACAATATTATAAAGAATAAGGCTTTAAGGATAGTTAATATTAAAATTAAGAAAGCTACTAAAAATATACTTATAGTAAAAGGCATTAAAAATATAAAATTCTACCTTACTATACTAAAAAAAAGTAAAGCTATTATAGCTATCTTAATTTTTACTATTAAAAACTTTATTAAAATACTTTAAACTAAGGTAAAAACTATTAAAACCTTAGTAGCTTTTATTATATATACCCTAATAGTATTAAAGATAGGCACTCTTAAAATAATAACTTTAGTATCTTGCTTTAAGTATAGTAAAGAGGATTCCCTAACTCCCTAGTACTATATATATTTTATATACTATAAGCATTAGCTACCTATTACTAAAGGGTAACTATTCTTTATTAGGCTAAAGGCTATACTAAAAAAGCGGGATTTTAATAATCTCTTTAGTAGCTTATACTAGCTATTTACTACCTTTTACTTTTACTAGTTAGTAATGTTTTTCCTATAAGAATTTAAATGCTATTACTTAAAATATAGTTAATTTTAAGTGCTTTATATAGGGTATTTACTATAAGAGAATAGAATTAGTATAATATAGTATAGCTTAGTAAGTTATATTAATTTTTATAATAACTATTACTATAAATATTATCCCTATAGGATTTTATATATAACTAGCTTATATAAAATATAAATAAGGTATATAGGTATTCTTAACCTAAACTATATAAAAACTATATCTCTTTAGTATAAAAAACCTCCCTAATACTAGTATATACCTTAGGTTATAGAAAATTATAATATTTTAAGGTTACTATATTTATATAAGTAAAGCTATAGCCTAGCTACCTTAGTATATATTAAATATAAAAAACTTACCTTATTATAACTCTTTTATAACTACTTAGTAATTAATAATATTACTACCCCCTTATTATTAATTACTTTTACCTTTTTCTTTATTACTATTAGTAGTATCCTTTATACCTTACTATACCTTTTATTATTTTATTAAATAATAGTAGTTTCTTCTATATAAATTTATTATTTTTATATAGCTATATAAGCTTTTTATAGATTTTAAGATTTTAATTTAAAATAGCTAGCTATACTATACTTACTTCTCCTTAAAAGACTTTATATATAAGTAAGGAAATTATATAAAATTATAAGAATACTTTTAAACTCCTTACTAAGCTAGGTAATCTATATTTTAAGGCTTATTATAGTATAAATACTATTAGTAATACTCCTTAAATAAAAAAACCCTTTATTTTTAAGCTTTAATATATTATAATAACTAAAGACCTTATTAAAGGGGGCTTTTATAAAACCTTTTTACTTTATAAAATCTATAGGCTATACTATCTTTTAGTAAATAGTAGCTACTTAGTATATACTATAATCTTTAACTAATATATAGTAAAACTTAATATAGAAGCCTTTATATAGCTTTTACTAATTATTACTTTTTATATTAATAAAACCTTTATTAAGTAAAACCTTTAGGCCTATATTAAAAGTAGTATTAAAAATATACTAAACCTAAGGGATAATATTGCCCTCCTTAATAATTATAGAGCTTAATATCTTATTAACTTTTTTATATACCTTACTAAAACCTATAAATATTTTAATGCTTAATATAGGGCTTTTACCTACCTTAAAAAAGTAAAAAACTAATATAGCGTCTTTATAAAATATTACTTATTTTAAAGCAATATATACTATAAGGCTTATTATAACTATATAAAAAGCACCTATAACCTTATTAATTATATTAGTATAATAATAAAAAAGATAGAGAATATTATTTATAATAATAAAACTTAGAAATAGTAGTATAGTTTAGCTTTTAATAAAATAAAGTAGAATCTTAACTTAAGTATAATATAGCTCTATAGTAATATAAATTTAGCCTTATTTTAAAGAGTAGTTAAAGCTATAGTAATAAATCTTAATATTAATACTTTTAATATAATTACTAACTACTATAAATAAGTAGTCTTTAAAAGAATCTTTACTACTCTAAAGGTATAATACTATTTAGTAAAGAATATCTACTTTATAATAAAGTATTATAGCTAATTTATAGACTTTAATAACCTTATATATAATAAAAATAATAATAAGGATTCTAAGGGTTTTAAAGTACTTAGTATACTCCCTAATAAAACTAATAATAAGGAGGAGAATTTCTTTAAGAATAATATATTTAAAAAAGAGGGTTCCTTAGGCAATAATATATTTAAAGAAGAGATTTTCTCTAAAAATAATATAATTACTAATAATAATAATAAATAGTAAGGGTAGGTAATATATAAATATATAGAATACTATAGCTTAAGGTAAGATTATTTTTAAGGTCTTTTATATATACTTAAATTATAAATTATATAATAGTTTACTTATTATTTATTTTTCTTTTACTTATATATATGTTATGCCCAATCCAGTAATGGAGGGAATTAGACCCAATTGTCACATTCGTCGGTCCACCTCGCGCTAACGATTCCATACCCAATTAGAGATAATTAGTTATTAGAATAAACTAGATATCTATGCATTAGTAGTGTGTTATAAAATAAAGATACTATAAAATAAGGGGATATTCTCTAAGGATTTAATAGGGAATTACCTCTAAGGAAAGAAAGAATAAGTTTTAGCTTAAATATATAGCTAGCCCTACTATTTAAATATATACTAATTTCTATTATATTTATTTTACCTAATTGCCCCTAATTTCTAAGTAACTAGCTTAATATTTTAAGACTTCTTTAAGTAATTACCTAGAAAGTTAATATAGTTAGAATGTTATATATATAAACTTATAGTTAGGGAGAATCCTTATTCTAAAACTAAGGACTAACTAAGGAATATATAGAAACTAAAACTATATTAAAAGAATAGGCTATTTAGTAGTAAATTTAATAGCTTAAAGAAATTTAGTAATTATAAATATAAGAATAAAAACTAAAGAATACTCTATTAAATTAGTTGGAAATAGAGCACTATTTCTATTATATTTATTATTTATTTAATAATTTATATACTAATAGTAATAAAGAAGTAAAAGTTAGTAATATTACTAAATTAAAACTAAATACTACCTTATAGAAAAGAGAGAATTAAATAAATAATTTATATTAAGCAATTAATAGCGTACCTAAGCATTATTAAAAGGACTACTAGAAAATTATCCTTGCTTATAACTATATAAAACTTAATTATTACTTTTATTAGAATTAATTTATTAAAGAAGATTTAAACTAAAAAGAGACCTAGAAAAATAATTAGAATAAATTCCTAAAATAGACCTTATTTCTAATTAAAGATTCTAGAAATTATAAAGTTAAATTAGCTTAATAATTAGAATTTATAAAATAAAGAGAGAGATAGTCTCTAAGGGATTTCTATATTTATCTAAATTCTCTTAAAAAGCATTTCCCTTAGAAAAATAAATAATAAAGGGCTTTATAATTCTTTATAAAATTAAAAGAACTGCTTTATTGCTATATAAGAATGCTAGCCCTAGAAATCCCTAAGATTTAAGAAAAAATTATAAAATTAGCTACCTAATATTAAAAAGCCCTTAAGTTAGGGAATTAAAGGAAGAGAATTATTAAATCTACTCCTTTAGGGAGTACTAATATTAAATAACCCTAAATAGGTTACCTTAGAAAGAAATAGAACCTAAAAAAAGCCACTATATTCTAGAATAATTCCTTAAAAGATAGATTAAAATCTTACCCTAATAATACTATAAAGGTTACTTACTATAAATATAGTAAATTAGGATATATTAAGCTATAATATTCTAAAAAAATATTTATTACCTAAGTTAGAAATACTAAAGTAAAAAAGAAAAAATTTAAAAAGAAAATAAATAAGGGAAAAGTTAAGGGGTTAAGCATAATATCTAATGCTTAATTAATAAATCTCTAAGGGTATTACTATGTTTTAAAGTTAATACTACTTTATTAAGTAGGAAACTAGTAGTAATTTATATAAATTTAAATACCTATATAGAGGCTAATATAATTAGTCTTCTATTAGTATAAAAATAGGGATTAAAAAGAAAAAAGGGAATATTTATTTTAATTAAAACTATTAATAGTTAAAATATTTCTAGTTTAAATATATAGGCTTTGCTATTATACTTAGTTAATTTATATAGTATAAAATAGACTATTACTTAGTATTATATTAAAATTAACTTAGAAGAGGATATAATTTTATTAGGAATACCTATATTAGAAGACCTTAATATCTTTATATAACCTGCTATATAAATATAGTGGTTTAATTTAAAACCTAATAATTTTATATTATTAAATACTAAAAAATTCTATAGAGAAGCAACTTAATTACTATATATATATATATTATTTATAAATTAAGAACTATTACTATTTAAATCTAAAGATATTTAGATTAAATATATATTTATTATTCTAAAGAAACTCTAGGGATATAAATAGGTTTTTAAAATAGAATTAGCTAAAAATCTACCTATTTATTAGGATATTAATTATACTATTAATCTTAAACTAGGGACTAAGCCTTTATATAGCTTAATTTACCTATTATCCCTAGTAGAACTCTAAGTATTATAAACCTATTTAAATAAAAACCTAGAACTTAGTTATATCTAAGCCTTAAAGAGTCCTATAAGTATACTAATTTTATTTATACCTAAGAAAGATAGTTTTTTATAATTATATATTAATTATTAGGGACTAAATAATATTACTATTAAGAATTATTACTTATTACTGCTTATTTCTAAGATTCTAAACTATATTTTAAAAGTAAGATGGTTTTTAAAATTAAATATTAAAGAAGCTTATTATTATATTTAAATTATATAAGGAGATAAATAGAAAACTACTTTCTATACTTATTATAGTTATTATAAATATTTAGTAATACTATTTAGATTAATAAATATACCTATAACTTTCTAATACTATATTAACTAAGCCCTTTATAGTCTTAATAATATAATATATATTATTTATTTAGATAATATTTTAGTCTTTTTAAAAACCTAAGAAGAATACACTATATATTTAAAATAAATTTTAGATTAACTTAGGGAGGCTAATTTATTTATATATCTTAATAAATATAAGTTTTATTAGTAATTAGTTAAATTCTTAGAATTTATCCTAATAGGGGAAGGGGTTTAAATAGATTTAAAATAAATTAAAACTATTACTTATTAGCCTAAACTTAAGATATATTATAATATTTAAGTTTTCTTAGAATTCTATAATTTTTATTAATAATTTATTTATAAATATTCTATTATTATAGTATTATTAATAGCTCTTCTAAAAGGGAGTTAAAATAGGAGGAAATTAGGATTAGTATACTTAAGGGAAGAGAAATAATAAGTATACTAAATTCTTAAAAATACTTTTACTAAAGCCCCTTTACTATATTATATTAATTCTAACTTACCTATTTAAATTAAAATAAATGCATTAAAATTTACTATTACTAGTATTTTATCTTAATTAAATTTATTAGGCATTTATTATTTAGTAGCCTTTTAGTCTTAAAAGTTATAACTTACTAAAACACACTATAGTACACTAGATTAAGAAATACTAGTAATTATTAAATTATTTTATTATTAAAGATATTATATTAAGGAAGTACCTATAGAAATTAAAGTATTAACTAATTATTTTAATCTTTAATCTTTTATAAAAACCCTAAAATTAAATAGAAAATAGTCTTAATAGTATATATTCCTTACTCTTTATAATTTTATTATTTAATATTAAAAGGGGGTTATAAATTCTATAGATACCCCTTTATAGTAGCCTAATTATATTTCTTCTAAAGTAGAGAATACTAAAGAATTAATATTAAAATTATATATAAAGATTATATAAATTAATATAGTACTTATACCCTAAATTACTAAAGTAAGGAAATAAGTAAAGATTAGTGCCCTTACTATAAAGGAACTAATAAAGAATATAGGGTTGCTACCTTATTCTAATTAAATACTAATAAAATAAATAAAAGGAAAAGAAGATCTTTATAATTTAAATAGTTTTAAATTACTATTAAATTTAGTACTTAAAGCTTAGAAATTTAATATATAAACCTAAGACTAGCTAAAGCAAGTCTATAGCCACTAGAATTTATAATAGTCTATAGATTAAAATAGAATTCTAAGATATTATAATTAAGTATTTATCCTAAACTTAGAAGCACTTAAATTAGTTTTATTTTAAGTTTACTATAATAATCTATTAGTAGGCTATTTTAGTATAAAAAGGATATTAAAACTTCTTAAATAAAAGTTCTATTAAATAAATCTATACATTAAAGTTAAAGATTATATTAAATCTTATACTATTTGCTAAAAAACTATAGCTAAAAGGCATAAATTATATAGGAAACTAGAAAATTTACTTATTTTAAATAGGCCTTAAATAGAAATCTTAATAGATTTTATTATAGAATTGCCTAAAATAATTTAGAAGAAAACTATAGTTAATTCTATCCTTATAATTATAAATAGATATACTAAATATATAATGTTCTTTCCTATATTATATTTAATTACTATAGTTAAATGTTATGACCGTTCCTCCCTAAGGCTTTGCATACGGCTAGCCTTATAAGACCTAAGGGGGCATAGGAGTTATAAGGTATATAGTGCCCTTACTATAACCTAGCGGTGCGCTAAGGAGGTATATAAAAGAAGAAGTATATATATTTATATAATAAAGTAAAGATTTATACCTTTAAGCACTACCCCCTACCTAGTAGCTATATTATAATATATTTTCTATATTTTAATCTTTACTTTACTAAGTAGTATTTTATATTTAGCCTTAATAATTAAATCTTTCTTTTCCCTAAGAATAATAAACTATTAATTAAATTAGAATATTTATTAAAAGAGTTACCTATTTAATTAGCTATAACTTTACTATAGTTTTATAAAAGGCTAATTATTTATTAAATATAATTAAAAAAAAGAGGTATTTTATAACTAAGGACTATAACTTTATTTATATAAATAATTAGAATACTAATAAAGAAATAGCCCTTAATAGAAAGATTAAGGAAGTAGCTTAATTATTATAAGCTATATAAGTAGCTAATAAGTATAAAAACCTTAAGGTATTTTAAAAATCCCTTAAGAAAGTTAATTTTATTAAAAATTATAAAAGTAGTAAGCTTAGTATTATTAATACCTTTAATATTAGTTATATTATAATCTCTAAGCTATAAGCTTACTTTATAATTATAATACCCCTTATATATATAGAATTTATAAAAGCTTAACTTAAAGCTTTTATATATAAAAGTAATACCTATAAAAGCCTTTAGAATTTCTTATTAAACTTATATATAGTATTTACTATAAACCCTTATATATTTCTAGGAGATACTACTAAAATAGTATATACTAGTAGCTACCTTATTAATAATATAAAGTATTAGTAAATATAATATATTATTACTAATAGCTTTATAAACTTTAAAGAGTATACTTAAATAGAATTTATAAAATAGCTAAAGATTAAAACTATTAATAAAAATACTTACTACTTAAAAGCTACTAAGGTATTAATAAACCTTTAATAAAATAATAAAATATTATTCTAAACCTTTTTTTAAAAATAAAGTAAAGTTAAAGCTAAGCTCTTTAAAGCTATTTTAAAATAACTTTAAATTTATATATTTCTTAATAGCCTTAACCTTATTATTAAAAAGTAAATACTAAGCTAAGAGTTTCCTTAAAGTTAAAATTACCTTTAAAGCTAAGGCTAAAAAATAAAAGTTACTAATAAAGAATCCTTAAGTAATTAAGAATACTTAAGTTTTATAGAGTATAAATAATAAAGATTATACTTTTTAGTAGTAAACTAGAAGTAATATAACTATAAACCTTTTAATAATAAAGACTTTAATAATATTTAATGCTATAAGTGCTAAAAAAAGGGATATATATCCCCTAAGTGCTTAGAACTAAACTATACTATATATAAAAGTAATAAATATACTATAAGCTAGCACTGCTTATACTATAAGAATTTAATACTAAGAACCTTAAATATAAACTTAATTCTAATTAATACTAATAGGCCTTAAAGCTATACTCCCTTTATAACTATTACCCCTTATAAAATAAATACCCTAAGTATTAATAAAGTAGTTAAATATAAAGAAATAAATAATAAAATAAGAATAAAGGTATTTATATAGTAAAATTACTACTAGGTAGCTATTAAGGTATTATTTAATTTAAAAGCTAAAAAATTAATTATTTACTTTAAAATATTAAATAAAAAAAACTAAGTAAATATAAAAGTAAATACTATACTATTAATTAGTACTTTAAGTAATTTGCTTAAGTATAAAGGTATATTAAATAAGTTAATTAGTATTACTAATAGTATAGGTTATAGTAAAATATATTAAGTTTATTACTATATTACTAATATATAAAAGGACCTACTCTTAAGTGCTAATTAAGTAAAGAACTATAAACTATAAATTTTATTTTAAAATAATAAGACTTAGTAATATTTAATAATATAAAAATACCTTATATTTATAGGGCATTTAAAGTAAATTTACTATAAAAGAAAGAATATAATTATATTACTAATGCTAGCTTTAATATAGGTTAAGGAGATGCTAAGAAATAATAAAAATAAAACTAGCCTATAAATAAGGGAAAGTAATATAGAAAAACCTTAGCCTAATAAGTAAGGTAAAAATAATAAGTAACTAAGTAGTAACCTAGCTATAAAAGAGCTACTAAAGGTATATACTAAGTTTATAAATATATTCTTAAAAGAACTTATAGGCTAGCTTCTAGCCTTAGAAGGTTATACTTATATAATTAAGCTAATTAATAGTAAGATACCTTTTTAAAGGCTAATTTATAATTTTACTAAGAAGGAGCTATAAGTTCTCTATAAATATCTAGCTAATATATAGTAAAAAGAATAGATTTAATAATTAATAAATCCTTTAAGTGCCCTAATTTTATTTATACTAAAAAAAAAAGGTTAGCTTAAGCTATATATTAACTATTATAGCCTTAATAAGGTTATAAGGAAGAATAAGGCTCTACTACTACTAATTTTAGAAATCCTTAACTAATTAAAGGGAGTAAAAATAGTTATAAAGGTTAACTTAAAAGATATATACTATTAGCTATATATTTATAAGGGTAATAAGTAAAAAATAGCATTTTATTATTAATATAGGCACTTTAAATATCTTATAATGCCTTTTAGCTTTATAAATATACTAGCTACCTTTTAAGAGTATATTAATAATATATTAAAAGAGCTTATTAATACTATTTATATTATTTACCTAAATAATATTCTAATCTATAGTAGTAACCTAATAGTATATAAAGGGTATATTAAATAAGTTTTATAAAAACTCTAAAAGGCTAAGCTTTATACTAACCTTAATAAATATAAATTCTTTACTATATATATTAGCTTTCTTAACTTTATTATTATATTTAATAGTATTAAGATAAAGCCTAAGTATATTAAAGTAATAATAGAGTAGTAGCTACCTTATAGTATAATAAATATTTAGTGTTTCTTTAAATTTTTAGAATTTTATAGATGCTTTATTTAAAAATATAGTAAGATTACTATCCCCTTTACTAACTTATTAAAGGGTAATAATAAGGGGGCTTTATAGCTAAATAATAATAAGCTAGCTATATTTAATTAACTTAAGTAAAAGTTTCTAAAAGCCTCTATTTTTATTTTTTTTAATTTAAAGGCATTACTAAAAATAGAAATAAATACATTAGCCTTTACTATTAAAGCTATTATAGCTTAATTATAGCTAAGTAGCTAGCACTTTATAGCTTATATATTAAGAAAGCTATTTAGTTTAAAACTAAAATATATAATACTAAATAGTAAGCTTTTTATTATTTAAGAGGCTTTTTAAATATAAAGGCATTACCTAGCTTATTTAAAGCACTCTATTTAAGTTATTATAAATTACTTAAATTATAAGTACCTTACTATAAAGCTAAAGCTATTTAGCTACTAAGTAAATACTCTTAATAAGCTATACCTATTTAACTTTATTATAAAGTATTAGCTAAATAAGCTAAACTTTATAAATAGCTTATCTTAAAAACTAAATTACTTTTTTAAAAAAGTAATAATAAAAGCATAAGCATTATACTTACTACTATTTCTTATTAAGTTTATAGCTAGTAAGTTATATAGCTTTAATATATAACTAATAGCTAATACCCTAAATATTTAGAATAAAGTTACTAAATTATTATATTAGCTAGCCTTACTACTTACTAGTAGTAAGCTATTACTAAGCTATATATAAATAATAACTAAGTAAAATATAAGGTATTTAGCCTAAATCTTTTTATTATAAATTAAGGGGTAAGTAAAATAAGAGAGATTATATAAAGTAATATAAGTTAAAGCTAGTATACTTTAACTTTATAATAAAAAGAGTTTATAGCTAGGGCTTAATAGTTTAGGTTTAAATACCTAAATATTACTAAAGAACTAGCTTATATATAGTATATATACTATAAGTAAGGGGGTAGGTAGCTAAAATATTAAAATCTTAAAGAATAAAACTAAGTATTCCCTTAACTTTATAAGGCACTTAGGTTAGCCCTATTTATTATATAGTAAACTTCTACTTAAGAAAAAAACCTATTAAAAGCTTATAGTAAAGTTATTAGCTATTAAGAGAATCTCTTTTAAGTTAATCTTTAATAAAGCTAACTATAAGGAATTAGTTACTTTAATATTTAAGACTTTAAAGTCTATATAGTTAAGAGATACCTTAATATAATAGTAATTAAAGCTACTAAGTAATAGTAAGATATTAGTATCCCTAAAGAGTATTACTTAAATAGTTAATAAAAATAAACTATTACTATATAAGGGTTAGGTATATATTTTAATTAAAATAAAAAGTAAGATTTTTTAGCTAACTTATAATAACTTTATAGTAGGCTATTATAGAGTAAGTAAGACTATTAAATAAGTTATAAGCTAATATTTCTAGCTAGGGCTAAGATAGAATATTAAAACCTATATTAGTAATTATATAAATTATTAGCTTAATAAGCTAAGGTTATACTAACCTTATAGTAAGCTAGTAGCGCTACTAGTGCTAAAAAGACTATTTTAAGAAATCTTAATAAACTTTATTATAAGCTTACCTTTAGTTAAGTAAGTAAATAGTAAAATATATAATATAATTTTAGTAGTAATAAATAGATTTTCTAAGTATATACTATATATTACTATAACTATAATAGTAACTAGCAGTAACTTAATAATTATTTTTATTAAAAATATCTTTTATAACTATAGTATACTAAAAGGTATTATAAGTAATAAAGGTATAGTTTTTACTAGTAAATTCTAAAGGACTTTCTACTACTTCTTAGCAACTAAATAGCTACTTAGTACTATATTTTACCCTTAAACTAATAATTAAACTAAAAGAATAAACTAAATCTTAGAATACTATTTATAAGCCTTTAAGTATATAGAATAAATTAACTAGCTTAATTACTTAGCTTTTATATAATTTATATATAATACTAGCTATTATATAGCTTATAGCTATATACTAGTAAAGTTATTATAAAGGTATAAACCTAAAAAACCTAACTAAGTAATAAAGCTATTAAATATTATTAATTAAGGTACTAAGGTTAGAGTAAAAGAACTATAAGCTAAATATATAGAGATAAAGTAGCTACTTAGTAATACTTAGGCTTAGTATATAAAATACTATAATACTAAGTATAAGCTAATAGACTTTAATATTAAAAACTATATTCTTCTTTTTATAAAAAATATTAACTTATAGTAACTAAGCTAGAAGCTTATAATAAGATATTTAGAACCTTACTAAATTATTAAAAAAATTAGTTATTATAGCCTTACTTACTAGCTTAAATTATCTCTAACTCTAAAACTATATAATATATTTAATATTATAAGCCTTAAGCTATTTAAAGGCAATTTATACTAAAAAGAAGCAGTAATAGTATAGCTATCTCTTAAGGAGAATACTAAGGTATATAAGGTAAAATAAATTATAACCTATAAATATAAGGGTAAGTAGTAAAAATACCTAGTAAAGTAAAAAGGCTATAATAAAATAAAAAACT
>SRPU01000440.1:0-18913 GCA_018360185.1 Claviceps lovelessii | reverse complement strand
ATATTATAACTTTACCTAATATTATATAGGTTACTTAAATACTTTAAGTAGTAAAGGGTACTATACTAAATATATACTAAATATAGAAAATTTAAGGTTATAGTTCTAAAGGTTTTAAGAAGACTAAGATATTAAAATATCTTATATATAAATCTAATAAGCTAGCTAAGGATTAGAAAGCTAGTTTTTAAATAAAATAGTTCTAATATAAAAAAAAGAAGGTAGAGAACTCTATAACTTTTAAATATAGCTATATAGTCTCTACTAAGTAAGTTTAGTATATAAAAGATATATACTAAAAGCTTTATCCTAAACTTAAACCTATATAAGTAAAGGCTTATTAAAATAAGGGCTTTACTAAAGCATCTACGCTAAAAAGCATAGCTTTTTTAATATTATATAGGTAGAAAGCATATTTAGCAGTATAACTATAAGCATTAATAATAGTTACGCTGCTGCTACTAATTATAACTAGCTTATAAAATAAGATTATATTTTAAATATAGAATATAGTAATTACATCTTTAATTTTATAAAATAGTTTATATACTTAAATACTAATATTAATATAAAACCTATAACTATAAGCAATAATTAGCTACTTACTATAAAAGGTATTAAAATAGTTAAGTTACTTATTAATAAAGGCTATCTTAAGCTATTAAACACTTAGCTTACCCTTAAGGTAAAAGTTAATATAATTTCCCTAGGTTTCCTTTATTAAGCTAGAATTATTATAAATAGGTTTATAAATTAACTAATTATAAAGTCTTTAGTATAACTTATAGCTTCCTTCTATTAGGTATTTAATATTATAGTGCTTAAGCTATATAATAAAGAACCTTACTTTAACTTTATAGCATTACCTACTAAAGCTATTATAAAGAATGTAGAATATAGCCTTTTATATAAGCAGCTTAGGTATATAGGGAAGGATTAAATACTCTATATATATAAAGAAGCAGGTATATTAATTAATCCAATCTCTTTATATAATTTTTACTATAAAGCATACTATTTTATAAAAGCTAACTAAATTATTTATTATAAGCTATAACTTAATATTAATGCCTTTCTTAGGTATATTTTTTAGAATTATATTATATATAAACTAGAGGGATTTAGTAGTAAGAACTATATACTATATATAATTAATGTTTTTACCTATTTTTACTAGGTTATTTTAACTATAAGTTATAAGAATTTATAGAAAGCTATAAAGGCATAGCAGATTACTATAGAAAATATAAGTAGTAGCTTTACTATTAAGTGCTTTTATACTAATAATACTATAGAATTTTTAGGTAAAAAGTTTATAAGTTACTATTATAAAAAAGGCATTATTTATTACACTAGGGCTACCTATATTTCTACCTATTAAGGTATTATTAAAAGAGCTAGAAAAACCCTTATAAATATAGCTTAAGTATTAATAATTAGTGCTAAGCTCTTTAATATACTCTAGCCTTATACTATAAAGTATATAGCTAAGATTATAAATATTTTACTAACTAATAGTACTCCTAGTGGAAAATTGCTATAATAAGCACTTTTTAATAAAATTAGCTTTATAAACACCTTATCTATAAAGAATCTTTATACCTAAGGGTATATTACCTATATATATATTTTTAATAAGAGGCGTATTAAAGTATAGAAAATATCCCCTAAAGTAAAAAAGAGGCGCCTTATAGGCATAGAAGGTAATAAATACTATTTATTTAAGGTTTAGCTACTAAAAAAAAGCTATATTATTAAGGTATAAGATATTTAATTTTAAAAGAACCCTACTATATTTTATAATGCCTTTAATAAAACTAAATTTATTATAAAATTAGTTAATTTTATATTTAAAGAAAAGAGTAGGAGGATTATTACCCTACCTTATATAAATTCTATAGCTAAGGATAACCCTATATAGTAGAATAAAGGCTAATAACACTTAACTTTGCCTTATACTATATATACCTCTTAAAGTTATAATACTACTAAAAATATACTAAATTATAACTTTTTATTTAATTAAATATACTAAAGGTTAACTACTCCTTCTAAGGACCCTTCTCTTTATAGTTCCTTTAAGCTACTAATAATAATAATATTAAAGAACCTACTAGAATTATAGTATAAGAAGTAAATTATTATATTTAAATATATAAAAGAACTTATTATTAACCCTAATAAATATAAGAATAAGGCGCTTTTTAAGCCTATTCCCTTTATTACAGATATAGAGATATAAAATAGGCTAAATACTATAAATTTAGCTAATATAAAAGATATTATTATAACTACTAAGTCTTTAAAGGTAGTTATAGGTAAAGTTACTTTTTTACTTTAAAAAAAAGAAATAAAATAAGTATTAAATAACTATAAAGTAAAGAATATATAGGCTTAAAGCTTAAAGTTAATTAACTAAGAGTTCTCTTTTACCTAGCTTAGTATAAGGCGCTTATTATATACTAGTATTTATAAAGATTATTTATATATAGTAATATATAGTTAAAAATACACTTTTTCTAATAGCTTTACTAAGCCTAAGCACTTAAATCTTATATATTATAATAATAATACCTATAATTTAAATAATTTAATAAACCCTTTATATTATATAATAATAATATAAGTAGTAAGTATAGTAAATATAAAGATATATATTTTATTAAATTAGTTTAAGGTATATAAGCTACCTAACTATTAAACCTTTTAGTAGCTAGCTAAGATTAAAGAATTAGAAAAGATATAATAAAAAGATAGCTAGAATCTTATATATATACTAAAGAATACTATTATTTTTAATAATAAATAGGTTTATACTATTAAATATTCTATTAATAGGCTACCTTTTCTAAAGGCTTATTAGGTTATTTATAGTAACTAATACTTTAAGGTCTTTAATACTTAAAATCTCTATATAGTAGTAATATACCTAGTTTCTTTATATATTTTTTATATAATTATTACTATTCTTAATCTTAAGTAGTAGTAGTATAATACTATTAATGCCTTTTTAAATATAAAGGCTAAATTTAAGGTCTTTATAAAATAACCTTATAGCTATATAAATAGGTTAAGCTATATATACTACTTTAATTATATACTCTATAGCCTTTTAATATCCCCTTTTTAGTAGCTTAATAATATATTTACTAAGCTCTTTAAGTATAGTTTTAAGTGCCTCTTTAGTAAGTTATATATCTTTACTTATAATAACTTTATTTTTCTTCTTCTTTATATTAATAATATTATTATAGCGGCTTTCTTAAATACTATTATAGACTTTATATTTAATATACTAAAATTATAATATAAGCTTAAATAGCTAGGTATAGTTTAAATATTTCTAAGTATATAATTTAAATAAAATTATAGCTACTAAACTATTTTACTTTATTAGGAGAAGTAGATTAATTTTATTCTTTAATAATATAATACTTTAAGCCTAATCCTAGCTTATATACCTTAGCTTCCTAAGCTTAAGATTCCTTTAAATTAGAAAAACCTCCTAATAATTAGAATTTTAAAGAATTAGTAGTATAAAATTAGTTATTTTAACTAGCTTTTAATATATATAAGACTTAATATTATATATATAGTAAATAAGCTTAGTATAGTAAATTTAGCTTTAAAGTAAATTTATATAAACCTAAAAAAATACCTTTAGAGATATTTATAAGGAATAAAGAATTTAAGAATCCTTTTTAATAGTATACTTAGTAAAGGTACTACTAATTATACCTTTTAAGTTTATAGATATAGTAATGCCTCTTATAGTAATAACCTTAATATAAGGCGCTTAATTACTAGTTATATTATAATAGTTAATAATAGCACTATTCTTTAGGCCTTAAAGTAGTAATTTATAGTTATATTAAATACTATAGAGGCTAAATTCCTTAATTTTATATTTATAGTACTTTTTATAACCTAGGTCTCTTAGCTAATTAAAGACTTTAGATTTAATTAAATCTATTTTTTATTATTATTTATAAATCGTTAGAATACTAAGGTAAATATACTAAATAAGAGGTATTATAGCTATATAAGGTATATTAATTTATAGTATAAATAGATTATATAGAGAATTTATAATAGTCTCTTTTACCTTAAGTAGGTTAGTATTAATTAAATAATTACTAATAGCTTTACTAAAGGCTTTAAATACTATAAATATAGTAACTTTATATAAATACTTTATATAATTATAAAGTCTAAGCTTTCTATATATAGGTATTATTAATTATGTTTTATTATTTCTCTTTTCTTCTTTTTTTATATATTTTCTCTATATTTTCTATTACTTATATATTAATATTAGTTATAATTTATTAACCTTATTAGAAAGCCTAACCTTTTTTATATAAATTTTCTTTAAACTCTTTAATATATTTAATATTTTTTATATTATACTTCTTTATAAATAAATATTATATATATTTAGTATAGGCTAATTATTTAGCTATAGGGGTAGTGTTATATATTATAAGATTCCTAGGTTTCTTTTAGCCTAATCTCTTTAGAACCCACGGACTATAATGCCCTAATTTAGCCTTATATCTTAGGCATCTTACTAGATATACCTATACTATATATTTTGTGTGGTGTGAGCATTCTTAGATAGATTATGAATACATCATCAGCTCCTTCTGGATGTAACACTATATAAGGGATATAGCTATATACACTATATGATAAACATTTTCCTTTCGATATAGTTTATTAGAAGTTCAATATATTTATAAAATAAGGTAATATTAAAGCGCAACTGCGCGTCAGGTGGGCTTCCCACCAGCCGGCTTGGCTGTGTGTGGTCCTCACAGGATCATCTTAATCTTATGGCGTCCTTAGTAGAAAACCGTGGGTGTCTGCGGGTAGTGTAATGGAATGCTCTGGACGCAGTACAAACAATTTGGGCAATTCGAATCACTTTTTTATCCTGCTGTCTTCAGAGGAGACATATGCGTCATTCATTGTAAATTAAAGTAATCAAAAACAATAACATCTTGAAAGTATCATGTACATAAGTCATCTAACCCATTAATCTAAAAACAAACATAGCCAATTCGTTAACTTATTGAGGTTTTTTTTCTTCTCTTTTTTTTCTTCTTTGTCAAAGGCGGAAAATGTTATCAGATTGCCTCCGGGCCTCAGTTGATGATGGTCTGATTATAGTACAAGTCGCAGTGGTGTGGGTGCTGCAGGCAGTACTTGGGAACCAAGGCAGTCGCACCGATGCCATTTGCGACGAGATATTCTCGGAAGTTGAGGATACGTTGAGTCATGTAGGTGGTTCGCTTCTGTCCAGTCTTTGGGTCCTTGTTGCCAGACCAAACCAACTCGGCCAGAGCAGCAGCACGAGGCCACATCTTTGCGCTGATGACGGTATCGTCCACCTGTTCAGAGAACAACGGGGCAGCAGCACCGATGATGTGCTTGGCCTGGGTCTCTGTCAGATTGGTGGTGAAGTCGTAGTCATAAATGCGCTGCCACGTCTTGTAGGGCGCGCACCATGAGCCGCCGGAGCCACCATAATTGAAGGAGGTGGTGGCGCCGGAGGGGTCGGGGTTCGCTTGAACGTTGTAACGAGGGTCATTGGGGACGAAGCCACCGAAACCGCAGTCGAGGTACAGGAAGTCGGCACTAGAGACAATGACATCATACCCAGCTTCGGTTAATTTGGCAATGTTCCCCACACCACCATTCCAAGACTGCATGATGACATTCTTGGAGACATTCAAAGCAGCGGCATCCGCAGAAAGAACGACGTCTTCCCACATGATCAGACGACGATCCTTCTTGCCAGTGTTCTCCTCGGACATGAAAAGGGGGTAGGACTGGTCAATCCAGTGCTGGTTGAGGTCGGAATACTTGCGCTTGGGATCGGCGGCAAACCATTCTCGAATGCCTTGGCTGTAGTTGAAGCAGTTGACCTGCAGCTCGTCGCCACCGACGTGGAAGAAATTGTCGGCGAACCGCTTGGATATTTCCGAGTAGATCTTCTGGACGACGGGATACGTCTTGGAGTTGAGCACATCCAGTTGACCTGGGTTGGGCTCCACAGCTGTATGGTGCGGCCAGTCGTCGTTGGACCACCAACTGTTCTGGCAAGTGACAATGTCCTTGTCAATTTGCTTCCAGCCAGAGGCAGAGTGGCCCGGCATGTCAATCTCGGGAATGACTCGAACGCCACGCGCACGGGCATATGAGATGATGTCTTGAACGTCATGCTCCGAGTAGATTTCGCGAGGAGAATAAGCATCCTTGGTCACCTCCGGATAGGACTGGAGCTGTAGCGGCCAGGATTGACTGTCGGTGATGTGCCAGTGGAGGATGTTCATCTTGGACAAGGCAAGGCCATCGATTTGTTCCTTAATCTTGCCCACGGAGATGAAGTTTCGTGCGGTGTCGACGAGGACACCACGGTACGGGTACTTGGGGTGGTCCTTGACGGCAACGGGCTGCTCGACGACGAGTCCTTCACCTTGGGAAATAACGAGTTGCTGAAAGGTGGTGAACGCGTGGAGGGCGCCCCAGACCGTCTTGGCAGTCACATCGACAACAGAGGATGACGGTGTGATGGTCAGAGTATAGCTCTCGTCGACGCCGTGTTGCAAGTCGGCAGACCAGTCAGAGACCTGGACATGAATCTCGCTGAGCGAACCTCGAGACTCGTCGGTCCTCTTGGTCTTGGACTTGGGAAATGGCTCGAATTCCGGGATGGGTTCCTCGATGGCTTGGGGAACCCATTTCAGGGTAGTGATTGTCTTGAAAGCGCGATTCCAGGCTTCGGTCAAGAGTTGAGTGTTGCCATGAGATTGCTGGTTCGCATTGGTTCGCAGGGTGAGCGATCCGACAATTTTAGGGCCAGACGAGCCCCAGCTGATCTCCTGCGGCGCGGGAAGTGGGTTGACTTTTATGGCCAAGCTGGACTCAATGGCCGCCAAACCCAGGAGCAGGGCGGATGAGGGTACGAAGCGCATCTCGCGCGATGGCTCGGAATGTGTGAGAGGTAAAGAGAAAAAATTCTTGTCTGTGATATAGAGTGAATATCGATGCAGTCAAAGGTGCCTGCACAGACCGGAGGGCGAGGCGAGCCGGTTTTATTTATAGAAAAAAAAAGAAGGTCGAGTCGACCCGATCCGTCGACTTGTATAGTCCACTTTGCCCATCAAAACACGACATCGTGCCGTCAATCCTCATACGTCGCTCATTCTTTGTGCTGTTTTTTTTTTGACCAAGCGCAAAGCACCAGACTCGCTCAAAAGGATTGCAAAACAAGTGGCGGGGCCGTGGGTTCAAGGTCAAGGCACTCGCTCACAGACTAGGGTGAGGGTCATGGGGGCACCACAACCACCACAACCGCCGCAACCCTGCACGGCATTGAAAACGTCAAGGTTCCCGTCTTTCCTGGTTCCGGACTTACCGAGAGGCAGCCAATCAGACCCGGCAGTTTTCCGGGCCCGCCACCCCGATCTGGTGCGGTCGGGTGGTTCGGTGCGTGGGAGGATGCGTGCCTTTTCTCAGCTGAGACGAGACGCATCAATGGAATTGCTCGGGTGGCACTTTGCGGCCTACGAGTGAAACAGCAGCTCGAAGCGCACTGGGAAGCGCACTGGGTCGTCTTCGTTTTCGCCCATTATTCGAATGCAGAATGCAGCTGCACCTTGGAGTCTTCCGTCATTGGTCATCGTGACGCGCACAAAGATAATGAGAGCACGTCTCTGCAGAGGACATGTCACATGGGCCAGCCCAGTCTAGTCGGAATTCACGGGCTGTGCGGCCTTTTCCAACAGACTTTTCAACATGACCCTGTCGAGGTGTTGCCAAGGAAACCGTGCTCAAAAGCATCTTTGAGAGGAGCTCATTATTACGAGCACTGCCGGGGCCGAACTCCATCTGCACACCAACATTGACCGGCTTTTTCTTTTTCTTTTTCTTTTTCTTTTTCTTTTTCTTTTTCTTTTTCTTTTTCTTTTTTTTTTCTTTTCCAAGGGCCAAGACCCAGCCACCGCTTCATGACACCAGCTCCGAATCCCATTTATCCGCGACGTTGCTTAGTATAAACATAAACGAACCATGCTTCGGCAGTGGCCAGTCTCCTGATCCGAGGCTGGAGACGGCAATGAAGACACTTGATCCCAGATCCGTTGTCATGGTGACAGATTAGCGAGAAAACAAAAGGCCTGACCGCTCTTGCGGCCGTCTTCCGCGCGGGAAAAGGCTTCACGCGAACGGGGAAAAAGGAGGGGGCCCCGCTGCAGAATCGACTAGGTCTACTTGCTCAACCGGGTTAGCATTCGTTCTTCTTCTCTACGCCCTCTAACTCTGGATGCGATGATGCAAGAGCTGGGTTTTACATGTAAATAATAGCCTCTAGGTAACTTTGTTTATGTAAATGAAACTGATACGAGATAAGTAATCAGCCGTTGTTGCGTGCTGGATAGTGCATCCAAGTCGTTGCCATTTGCGGGACACGCGCGATGCGTCATATAAGACTCTATTGCTCACTGATAATGAACAATGCCGCGGCACCAATGGAAAGTTTGAGGCCCAGCTAGTGGACTGACGTTCCATGGACCTTTATTTTCGTGATTAACCCAGCTGTGTAGTGGGAACGGGGGCCAGCGTCTGGATCACGACAGTGCTCCATCACAGCTCGCATAGACGATCCAATTAGCCGCAATACACATAACATATGTACATACAATATACGCGCCTTGATACTTACGTTGTATGATCGTTCTTTTCAACATAAGGCAAGCTTTTATGATAAGTAATGGTAGAATGATCAACTGAACCACATACAATTCTCTCCTCGAAAAGAGCTTGTTTCTATTGTCTTTCACTGTTCGCCCAAGTCAAAATGACGCAGAACTTAACAGAGCCGGACATGTATTGCAGTTGGACGATCTTGCTTTGAATACATTTTCAAGTGTGCTCTAGAATTCAATCAACCATCACATGAAGCTGGCCGATTATCTTTCAACATATTAATTTTATTTTCGTATTAATGAATGTCATGACTTTCTCATCAGCGAGCGTTAAATAATAACTAGGAAAAATGAAAAATAGCAAAGCTTTCATGTAGAGACCGTAAGACATATCGACGTTTCCATTAGCACGGAGCTTCCCGTGTGCCTGTAATGTTTCCCCCTTCGTGTTCCTCCTGGTGGATTTCGGCTATTTCCACTATCCAGACTCAGCGCATATATATCGTGAACACGTCACCAGGACTGCCCGAAGTCTGACGACCAACTTGAGTACCAAACTGGCCGAGATAGTTTCCAGGCGGACTGTACCTGCAAACAACATAATACCCGATAGCCTTGCCGTCGCCACCATTGCATTTGTTCCAAGCGCAGCCAACGCTCTGCGTGTTTTTCCACACCACTTGAGTAAAATGACCAGTAGCAGCAGAGAAGTCGGGCTTGTCAAAATTATATTGCTTGCGTTCACTGCCCCACATGTTGACAAACTCGCCCCAAAATTGAGGGTTGGTCTTGTAGGCAAGGTTTTCTCCAGCGCTCTACCCATTTGATTAGCGGTGATCGACTTTTGAGTACAGAAGTCTATTGTTCTTTTGACTTACATCATGGCGAAAATTGCATGTATTCGCCCACGTCTGCGACGATGAAGCAAGAGCATTATCCCAGACAAGCGGACTGGCACTGTGCTGACCGCGGAAGTAATTGTGCGAGGCCAACATTTGAGATTTGAAATCATATGGTGTTGATCGTGCTGTTGGAGATGCACTGACAACGGCGAGTGTCATCACCATTGCTGACAGGATAGTGGATTTCATGATGTTGGTATAAAAATAAAAGGGTAATAAGTATATATTGGTGAGATCTTATGGTAGGATGGATTCCTTATGTTCTGATTGCCAAAGTCCGGGAAGCACGTCTTATTTATGTTGAGGCCAAGTCTCTTGAATCTCCCAGTTCATGCAAGACTGAATATCTGACGTTGAACATTGTTCTCCGCCACTGCCGTCATAAGACTGTTGCATTCCTTCATATCCTGCGTACTCGCAACCAGTCAACGGTTTGAAAAGAAAAAGAATATTGGTAATTCGCAGCTAATGCATGAGGCGGAGTGAAAAGGTTGCCTTAGCGGTGGCTTGCTCCGGAAATCGATATCCGCTTTGTTCAGAAGGACTGCTCATGGTGACGCTGTAGTTCGATTCTCCTCAAAAATCAGCATCATTGCTAGCATTATCTACTAGAATGGATCGACGTCTGGGGTTCAAAGCTTTGTCTGGTAGCTGAACTCCCCTCCACATCCAGATCATGGGCGTTAAGTTTTGTTCACATTCCGGGGTAAACCTTATTGCCACTGACATCTTCGGGCCGACCAAGCACTGTTGAAAGAGGAGATGAGAAAAGCCCGATTGGATAGGGCGGCAGACTCCACAGAAGATGATGCACAAAGAGGTCTCTGGGGGTCGTACAGTGAGTTTAGTCTGTAGCTTGTCCCCAACTCTATTGTTGTCTTTTGCACTGACTACTGTGCCAGTACAATTGTTTAGACCGGGCGAGCCCTCGTTTATTGTCGAATCACTCTATCCTTTTCTAGCGCTTGCTCGCTCGGTCTGTTCTTGGAGGCCCGTAGCGGTATAACGGCTCGTCTTGCCAACTTCAGAGAACCTGCTCAAACCTTGCCTCGTCCATTCATCCAAGACAAACAAACCTGATCAAAGCCCAAGATATACCCTGAAGGATTTCAGTGGTTCGAGAACAACAGTTTTGCAATAATACAGAAATACTTTAAACAAGTGTGGATAGATACGGGGTGTAGCCTTCTCGACACCAAAGGGATATCGACATTTTGCCACCGTCAGCCTGCTTTGAAAGGGGAAACAGGGCCAGTGGCAAGCGGTTCAGTACCTCGGCTTACTTCTAACCCGCAGAGGCATGATTCATTCATTCCCACGAGCAATATGAGAACAGGACCAGGTAACGTAACGACAGACACCATGCGGCCTAATTTTGAGGCGTTAACCGCCATCTTATTCTGGTCGGCACGGCGCACTCTACCCGCAGCCTCGAAAGGCTGGTCCGACTTTGATGAACCACCCACTCAGCCGCTCAGAACCATCATCAACGTGAGAGACAAGGCTTCTTTGGAATCGACTTCGAAATGTCTTAAATCGGTGCCAACGCGCGAAAGCGTATTCCCATTGCGCCAACTTGAAAAGCCGATTTCACTTGATCATCGAGCGTGGCGCTACGCTATTCGTTGACGCCACGCGGGCCACCAGAACGTATCGTCCCCAAATTTCATCGATAGTGTCAACGTTATAGACCTCCATGGCTTGCACTTGCAGGGTCTTTTTCTGTTCGGCAGTCGGCTTCAACGTGACACGTTTTTCGGGTGAACAAGGATTGGACTTTTTTACGACTTTCCGCCAGCTTTCACTCGGGGTTCAGTGGATAGATGCAGGCCCAAACGCTGACTATTAAGTGTTTAGTGGAACAATCAAAAAGAATGCGGGTATACTGGTACATAGAGATTGTCATACGAAGCCATGACTTTGAATGCCGATGCGACGGTGCTGCATTGTATGCGCCTCGTCAGGATTGCACATCCCTTTTTGGTTCGCGCACCGAATTATGACATATTGTCTCTTGTGACAAGATCCGCCTTGGGTGGGCATTGGTCAAGGGATCATGACTTACTGCGGCCAAGATCTACAACAAAGGAAAAGTGACCCTTTGCGCGATCCGGACCCTGAATTACTATGACGCGTCGCCAAGATATCCGGAATGTGTGGCGAGCTCTTGAAGGATTGCACGAAACGAGCACATTGAGCTGGTGGCGGACTCTTCTGTGTGTGGCACATCCTCTGTAGTTCCGTGCCATGGACTCGAGGACATGACACTTGCAAGGTCGACCGCAAATTTCACCTGGACGTTGATTGATGTAATTCATGGACGAGCAGACCAAAACAAGCAGTGTTAAGCGGAAACGAAAGAGGAGTTGAGCAGGTCCCAGTGAGTTTAGCTATTAGGAACTATCACGACATACGCAAGTCAAAGCTCAAAAGTGTGTTTCTGACCGTTTATAACACAAAACCAAGTCCTACAGATTATAGGAACACTGAGAATCTGCAATTTGCGACGCTGGCAGGACGACAAGTGTGCCGGGCTCAGGGGTGAAATCACCAGCTTCTGAACAACGTAAATGCTGTGCGCCGCTTTTCGTCACCTGCTGTTGGTTTCATGCGGCATCTCCTCACAGCACGACGGTACGCGGCAACTGGAAATAGCTTTTCGATGATTGCATGGTGAAACGATTATGCCCATGCCCGCTCATCAAAACACGACAAATGAGCCTATCGTGGATACGTTTGCACGGGCAAAGTCTATCCAGCTCTCGTGCTGGAGCAAGATTTCAGGGTTGGCCCAAATCGATCTAAGCCATTGCAAAGCCGGATAATTGCACCATATTCCCGTCCTGCAAAGAGATTCTACAAAAAGCTTGTCGATGAAGATCTGTTGTTTGCGGTCGGACGTCGTTTCGACCCCAGCAATGAAGAGTGGGAAAAAAAGGTCGTGGGATAAATCGTACGTGGATCCAGCTATGATGAACTTGACGTCTTCGAGAAGATTTTCCGTCAGTTTTCCGATCGAAGTAGACTTCTCTTCAGTAGTTGCAAAGGCCTGATAGCTATATATAAGGGTGGCATAGTAATGGACACGGGTGAGGGCCTGAAAGCATTCGCGCAGCGCCTGGCTTTGACTGGCGCTTGTCAGCCTCGGCCATGCCAAGGTGCGCTCGCGTGCTTCCTCAACACGACGGCACCATAGACTCATATTGACAGGAGGCAGAACCCCGTTTGTCGACTTGGTGAGATGTCGCCTTCGCTCCAATGTGGTGATCTTGTGGATCAAGCTCGTAAAGGCCCAGCCAGACACCGTATTGCTGGATTGCAATGATAAGGCTGACATTGGGAGTGCATCATCGTCAAAGGCCGTGGTGCTGGTCAAGATTTCTAGGTCATTGATCTCCTTGACTAAGAATTTCAAGAGAGGATCCGTAGATGGATTGTGCCAAACCTCTAGCTGCTGATGATTGATGATTGTGCGGCATGCGCGCAAGTGGACTTTCCAATCTCGGGACCCGGGCACAAAGACTTCGGTATAGCAGAGTGCAAGCATTGACGCCAGAATCTCGGTGGCAGGTGAATTATCGGTGGATTTGGCGACGACGGACTTGCCATCTGGTAGTTCCGATTTCATCTTGGCGCTCAAGATTCGTAAACTTCGGTCGCGCAGCGAACAGTACATGTTGAATAACGAGCTCGACTGCTCAGCAGACATACCAGGAGTCATGGACAAATGGGCGGCGGCCAGACTGCCGACAGAGAGTTGAAGACATGCTGAGTTTTGCAGAAAGCTCTGGACGATTGTGCGCCAAGGGTGACAGGGCTGGTCGATCCAAGTCAACCGACATACGGCCTTTGTGCAAAAGTGATGGATCAGCGATTGGAATATCGAAGCGGACAGGACGGACTCGGCAGCGATGACATTGTCGGTCAGATCCCAACTTGAGCTGACAAGGGAAACTGCTTGAGAGTCTGATGAGGGGGTTTTGTCTTGGGTCTGCGATTGCGGAGGGCCGGAGGTCATTAGACAAGCCCTTTGGCGGCGGCGTTTTTGAGCCGCGTTCCGATCATTGTTCGATGACTTGGAGGAGCAGGTGATGGGTGCGAACTTTCCGGCGTTTTTTCCCCGACTCGCAATTCCTTGATTCCATTTCAGATAAACCGTCTTGAAACCAGGGCAATGAAGACCACGGCTGGCACATTTTAGACATGCTGGTTCGGTACGGTCACATTTAATACGTCGCTTTGTACACGTGGGACAATCTACTCCGAGTTAGAGGGGGGAAACACGACGCGAGGAGCGAATCCACCAACCATGCGACGCAACTGCTCGATTGGCAGGCAAGCTGGTCATCCTTACGTTCCCCATAGTGCGAGCTCGGTCGGTTCGTGGGGTAATGGGTGCGAAGAGGCAGCGAATCGGAAATCCATTCGACGGCAGAGACGGAGCGGCGAGTGCGTGATGCCGAGTATCGGTTCAATCGGAGCCGGAGTCGAGCGAGGGCAATGTCTTTGATTCGAAATGGCCACGGTCGATAGATGGATGATGGCCTGGAATCTGGATCTCTGGATCTGGATGACGGTCCTCTGCCGAGACGCTGTCGAGACAGGGGATTCAAGGTGGGCAAAGTCTGGTACTAGTAGTCAGATGGACAAGATGAACGGCTGGGGCCTGGAGGCTAGGCCTAACCAGACCAATCAATATCAATACAATGTCGTGTACATCGCGCATGTAGCTTGGCACAGTAGGGAGCCGTGTGTGTGTGGTGGTGGTGGAGACGAAACAACGACCAACAGCAGGGCCGACTTCCTAAACGGCAAGGCCAGCGAGCCTAGCGACTGCTACTACGTGTGAATGCACATGTGGTGTTGCTGATGAAAATGACTCGATAAAAGCCGTGCCTCATCTTCCTTCCTTTGACCATCTCTTTAGTGTCGACACGGATAGAGCACCCCGCCAACCCACACTTATACGATGATAAGGGTTTAGGGGAGCTTTACAGTGGACCAGACCGTGGGTAGTTCTGAAACTTTTTTCTACCAAAATTGTATGGCCAAATGTTGAGAATCGCCTGATCCCACGTTAATCACTTTTAGTGGGCAATGAAAGAAGTGCAGGCAAGTATCGACGTGAAGACTTTTTTTTTTTTTTTTTCTCTGCGGGTTATGCTATTGTTTCCGTGTACAATCCAATAGAAGCCCTCGAGCAGCGTCTCTATTTACAAATGTCGAAAAACTCTTGACTCGCAGGTCCCATGTGTACCCCCCCGAGGAACCCCATTCGAGCCTCGCTAGAGTGAAGTGACGACTGTTCCACAATAGGGAATGAAAAAAGAAAAAAAAAAGAAGAAAAAAAAGACGGAAGCGATATCAGAATGTGGATTTAATTTGGCAACGAATCCTCTCACGCACTAGTAGTCCGGTGTAGGGAAGGTGCATGGAGTGTCATATACAGCTGTTGTTCTACAACTGTTCGAGCGTATAGGATTAGATTGAATGCATGTTCTGGTATGTACTGGTGTTATGACCATACTATGTACATACATATGTATATATGTATATCTGTATGCATGTAGTTGAAGATAACGTCGCGGTTAAGGCTTATATTTCTTGGATTGCGTGCTCAGTAATGTCAAATATTAAAAGTCAACTCTCCACCTATCTAAACAAAGTCCAGTCTTTGATGATGTTTATGCGTTACTCATGTCGTCTCGTTCATATTGTAACCCAAGGAAAATGTTGATCTTCCGGACTTGCAGCGGCATGTTCCTAATCCGTGACCCGCCTGCCCTCTGTTGATCATAATACCGAAAGAAAATGTCTATCCATCGTAACTGCGAACAGCAAATTTCCTGGTACGGAACCGTTGATTCGTTATTCATATCTCTCCTTGATAATTTTACTCAAAGAAAATGCCGATTGCTCCAACTGTGGTGGCGTGTTAGGACATGTGACGACAGGGTGCGATTTACAGTTTCTGGACTTGAGAACTTACATTTTTACGCGCAGGGAACAATGATGGTAGTATATTTCTGGATGAAGTCCGCGTTCTGAAGGCCGTTGAGTTGGACAATTACGTCTCTGGTCGTATGGAAGTTCGCCGCGAGAGCGTCCACCGTGTCGCCCGGGAGGACCCAGTACCAACCCAAGCCTGGGTTCTTGTGGTCGTGTCGGCAGGTCTTCACCTCAGCAGCGGAAAGGCCGGCGAAGGCGGCGAGAGCGATGACGGAGAAACGCATTGTGTCGAAGAGTCTGAACGTTGAATAGAGGCGGATGAGTGGGTGAGTTGTTTGGGAGAGGAAGCATGAGATGGGAGGGACTGAGACGGGCGTGAGTGGTGGCTTATATATACCCTCTTCACCACCTAAAAAAAGAAAATAATTATGCCAATACATACATACATACAATGTGCATGTCATGTAACCACGGCAATAGGCCATAGTCGTAGATTTGAGCCTAAACCCATGCTGAAACAGCGCGTCAATGCGGACCAACAAGGCGAAAACACGATGGCCGATCACCCGAACAACGATGATTTCCGTCTGGGCGTGACCCCGAAACGACGATCCCGGCACTGACGTTCCCATAACATCCGGCGAAATCCGACGGGCACGTTGCAAGGTCGCAACAGGATAAATGAACTGTCGGAGCGGCACTACCCTAGCCCAGTAAGGTGACTGTTGGCTCAATCTATAAATACACTTGATGTATTTATTTTTGTTCGCAAACGTTATTACACATATTCAGCACGTAGGCGTCGCGTCCTATGCATAATTCCCGATGTAGCTCATGCATTGTGGATGACAAACATACAAATGTATGTATATGTGTCGAATAGCCAGCCATGTGGCACGAATGAAACATGGCGTCTCTCGTCCATGTCCGATCACGGCAACCCCATTCAGCCTATGTGCTTGCTTGACTGACTCAACCGTGGCCGTGCCCTTGACCTGTTACATCATAGCAACGACTTCTTATTCGTGCAGCGGCAATAGGGATGAACGGGGCGAGGTATGTCCCTTTGTGTTTATCCACATTTTATTCTGACCTGTCCAGTAAGTAGGTAGCTGTTGTGCTTCAAAGTACAAATCTCCGACTTCTTTCATAAATGTATCCGCCTCGCCTGCCGGCGGCTCCGCACATCTCCCCGCGTGTGCAGGTGCCCAGAAATTCCAATGAAAACAGAGGTTCCTGGAGGAGGACTCTGATCCTTCGCGCCTCCGACTGTCGAGAAGTAAAACACCTACAAGTGCATACTTATTTCCGGTCTAGCGCCGTGTGGGCTCAAACCTCTGTTGGGTTGATAATGTACTGCACATTGATCGGAAACTTCTTCATTTATCGCCGCCTCGGTCAATTGCGCCGGCGATAATCCCGGCTTTCGTGGACAGCCCTCGTCAACTGAGGGAGTATTTCAACTACCCGTGAATGAAGAGAAGAAGGCGCGTCATTCTTAAGGGGAAAAAAAAAAGAAAAAAAGAAAGAAAGAAAGAAAGAAAAGGAAATGTACAAAGGACATCTATTCCAACGCAGGCCTCCAAGTCCTGTATGTGCTAGAATCCTGCAAGAATCCCGTTGCCTCGTGCTTCGTGCATGTTGACGGTGTCACGCGGCAGAGGTCTCAGATGCACCAACAGCAAGTTACCGCGTTAACCGGCAGAATTTGGGTGCGATTGCCAACGCACCAATCAAATCAATGATCCAAATAACCGCGTCTTGGCCATCTTTGGCTCCCACTTCACCTGCTCGGGACAGCAAGCACAGCCTACCTTCCAACAGGGCAGGGGAGATTAACCGGTTGACGTCACTCTTGACATGACTTTTTTGCACGGCTTCGAGATAACATCATACCAGCATTATGGCCAGCAAGACCGAAGCCGCGACGTACACCCACGGCCACCATGCGTCTGTCCTCCGATCCCACACATGGCGCACCGCTGTCAACTCAGCAGGCTATCTCCTTCCTCATATCCAACCGCACATGACGATTTTGGATCTTGGGTGTGGTCCAGGAACGATTACGACGGATCTCTGTGCCCATGTCCCCGAGGGGCACGTCATCGGTCTAGAGCGCGGAGCGGCGGTGCTGGACCAGGCTCGAGCTCTTGCGACAGAAAGAGGGGTGCAGAATGTACAGTTTGTCGAGGGGGACGCGAACTCGCTGAGCTACGCCGACAACACCTTTGACGTCGTTGTCTGTCACCAAGTTTTGCAGCACGTCAGCGATCCGGTCGGAATCCTTCGAGAGATGCGACGAGTAGCCAAGCCAGGCGGCTTGGTTGCGGCGCGCGAGTCGGACTACGGATCCTTTACATGGTACCCAGAGGTCGAGGGCATGAAGAGCTGGCACTCACTCTACCGTGCGGTCGCGAGTCACAACGGAGGCGAGCCGGATGCGGGCAGAATGATCCATGCTTGGGCCAAGAGGGCAGGCTTTTCGGCCGCTTCCATCACCTGCACTGCGAGCTCGTGGTGCTATAGCACGAGGGAGGAAATAGAATGGTGGAGTGGACTATGGGCTGAAAGGACCGTCGCCTCATCCTTCGCAGATACCGCTATAGAGGCCGGCCTTGCGACGAAGGAACGCCTCGATACGGTTGCCAATACATGGCGGGTCTGGGGTAAAGAGGACGACGCTTGGTTCTCCGTCTTGAGCGGCGAAATTATATGCAGAAAATAACTTGTCAACATGTGGATACTACAGCTTCAGTCAACCTGTCCTATGACAAGTGTTCTGCTTCTCAGCCAGCTCATGTAACTCGGTCATATTCAATGATGCAAGCCGATCAATTGCAATCGACTTTGATAGGCATTGCCATTCTTCGACAATGGGCGTGATTCGATCTTGAGTAGACAACGTCCCGATCTTTATGTGCGAAATGTGACAAGTATTGACGACGTGGCAGATCCGATAGAAGCCTCCCGTGCACTCCCAGGCACCATTCGGACAAGAGGTGTTGGTCTGGCATGTTCGAGCTTTTAGGGTGATTATATATCTCTGACCCCTTCATGCACTCGTGGGTTTACTTCTGGTAAGTTTGATCATTCTATGCTGCTATTGTATCAGACTCTGTTCGAGGCAGATTACCAAACTTGCGACTCTGCCTTTTTCCAAGGGGTTTGTGTAAATGCTGTATCTGGCCGATGAAAATGACGCCTACGTCGGCGGCGGGAGACGAGCAACTTTCCCGAGTAAAACTCGTCCATCAGTGTCCAGTCGAGTATTTGGTGCCAAACCATTGTGAGACCATATACGATGACCCAACTCGGAGCCTGGAGTGCTTTTGTACGCCGCCCCCCCCCCCC
>SRPU01000439.1:0-18934 GCA_018360185.1 Claviceps lovelessii | reverse complement strand
TTTTTTTTTTTTTTTTTTTTTTTTTTTTTTTTTTTTTTTTTTTTTTTTTTTTTTTTTTTTTTTTTTTTTTTTTTTTTTTTTTTTTTTTTCTGGGTTTCAATCATTATTTGTTGTCGTGATTTTTAGATGCCATGCGGATGTATCACGACATGGCCGTTGGTGGTCAAGAGGCTGACAGAGAGGCTGCGGCTATTGAAGAACGTCAGGTACCTACCTACCTACTTACTATAGGTAGGTACTTGGGTACTTGAGAAAGGTACAAGATACAAAGGTACCTGCTTCCAAATAGAAGCTACTGGTCATCGGAGGCGTTGGTGGGATCCGCCTCGGTAGCTGTGGGTCCCATATATCTGCTAAGCTTCACCCCTGCTTTCTGGTTAGAGCTATTGATGCAAAGGCACATGGACCTGTGCCGCGAGTATGGCAAAGGCGGCCTTTGTAGCTGCATTTTATCAGACGGTATCGACTTGAGGACCGATAGATCATGTAGGTAAGTAGTTTGGTCGATAGTAGAGGATTCGTAAGCGCAACTTGTCTGCAGAAGATGGTCGTTGAAGCCATTCAAGCCACTCGTGCCATGTGGCGTGCGTGACATGGAATTGCTTGCCCCCCCCCGGGCGGTGGGCATCGCAAGCATTAAGCATTCATGTTCGGCTGACAACCTGCACCACATGCTTTCCCGCCCTTTTGTCTCTTTTGTCTCTTTGCCTCTCTGCCGCTCTGCCTCTTTGCATCCCCCGCAGGACCCGACATCCGAATCGACAACGAGGACATCAAACATCAACAAAACAACGAACAACGAGCCTCGCGCACCCTCCGGCTTCTTCGGCTGACGTCCCGTCGTCCTCCTATCTGATCACCCGCCTCGTGGTTTCGTGACTCGTGAGACTCGCTGTCTGCGTGACTGCTGTAGCTCAGACGAAAAAGAAGAAGAAGAAGAACGAGAAATTAAAAGGAAAAAAAGGCAACAAGGAAAACAAAAGAGAGGGAGAGAGGGAGAGACGAAAAACAGAAGAAGAAGAAGAAACACCAAATTCATCACCCAAGAGCGCCAAACCGCAAAACTACATAAATACAATAATTCGATAGTTCAATCCAATCATCCTTAAAGAAAGAGAAAGAAAAAAAAAACCCACCCTCTCTCCCGCGCGATATCGCGCTCGCGCTCGCCCTCTCCTCCCGTCATGGCCGGCTCGTCAGACGACAATGCCTCGTCGAGCACTGGCATCCATCATCAGCAGGAAAGTCCTTCGCCCGACAGCAATGTCCTCATGCGAGACCACGCTCCCGATAACTCGAGCGTCCCCAAACCGAAGCGACTCGCATGTATGATTTGCAGGAAGCGCAAGCTGAAATGCGACGGCATTCGTCCCAGCTGCAGTACGTGCTCGCGCCTGGGCCATTCTTGCGCCTACGATGAGCAGCGGAGGAAGAGTGGTCCAAAGAGGGGATATGTCAAGGCCTTGGAGGAGCGACTGAGTGAGTGTCGGCCTGCCGGCCTGCCTGCCGTTCTGCCGTTTGTTGTCTTGCCTCTCGCGATAGTCAATTCACTTTCCTTTTTTGAATGGACGGACTAATCTGATTTCCTTGGGCGCTCAAACCCCCCCCCCCCCCCCCCCACAGAACAAGTCGAGACGCTGCTGAAAACCCAAGATCCTGTACCACCGACGCCCGACTCGTCAGCGAAACCCATGGGCATACCCATGTCTGGCGCGCACAATTCCGCCGCAGCTCCACAGAGCCTGGGTCTTGTCGATACTGCCATGGGCATGGCAGGAGAGGGCGATATGGATCGGTGGCAGCATTTCGGTGGTGAATCCCCTCAAGGCGGCGCCATGGACGACTTCAACTTCAACTCCCGCTTGGGTATGCCCTTGAACAACAACGTCGGCGAGGGGAATTTTACCTGGGAGATGATTGGTCTGGGACTCGAAGAGCCCTTGCCGCCGCAAGAGACCATTGATGAGCTTCACCAAATCTATTTCGAACAGGTCCATCCCTCCATGCCCATGATTCACCGGTATCGGTATCTTGCTGCCATGAACCTGTAAGTACTAGCTGGCTGGCTGGCTGGCTGGCTGGCTGGCTACCTGCCCTGCAATATCATGTCAATCGCACTTCCCTTCTACCGACAGACAGAGAAAAGCGTGGGTGGCAACACGGGCTATCGACACCGAGACTGACCTTGGAAATACAATCAAAGGGCCCCTAATCAGCGACCGCCAGTGTGCCTTCGCTATGCCATGTGGACACTAGCATGCTCCATCACCGACAGATTTGCCGATCTAAAAGACTTATTCTATCAGAGGGCTCGGAAATACGTCGAGGCCGATTATGTAAAGGGCTACGGCGAGCACATGATTTCCGTTGCGCACTGCCAAACGCATATTCTGCTGGCGGCCTATGAGTTGAAGATGATGTACTTTCCACGAGCATGGATCAATACGGGTTCGGCGGTTCGCTTGGCTCAAATGTGCGTTTCGTAGATGTGTCGGGCTTGCGTGATTCATCCTGTTGATGATGACCATTGAAAGACATGACAAACAACTGACTTTCTACAGGATCGGACTGCATCGACTGGACGGCACTAGTTTGGACGTCAAGCAGTGCCTGCCGCCTCCCAAGGACTGGACCGAACGCGAGGAGCGCCGTCGAACGTTCTGGATGGCCTTTTGCAAGGATCGCTACGCGAGCATCGGGACGGGATGGCCCATGACCATTGACGAGAGGGACATCATGACCAAGATGCCATCCTCGGACGAGGCCTACGACATGAGTCGTCCAGAGCAGACCCAGACGCTCGCAGAGAGCACCGCCCCCTCGGGCGTCGCCAAGTTGTCTTCCTTTGGCGGCGTCGTCCTGATGGCTTGCCTGCTCGGCCGCAACCTCGTCCACCTCCATCGGCCCGACGACGACGACCTCGATCACGACCTCAGCGGCCCGTTCTGGAAGCGCCACCGCCAAATGGACAGCATTCTGCTCAACACCTCCCTCGGTCTGCCGGCCCATCTCAAGCTCCCCTCTGGCTTGTCCAGTCCCAACGTCATCTTCACCAACATGAGTATCCACACTTCCGCCATTTGTCTGCACCAGGCTGCCATATTCAAGGCCGACAAGAACAAACTGGGCGCGTCGGTCAGCTCGGAGAGCAAGGTGCGGTGTATGACTGCTGCCAACGAGATTGCCAGTATTATGAGGTCCATTTCTCACATGGACTTGTCAGCGGTAAATATACACGTTTTTTTTTTATCTGGAACTATTTTTTTCTTTCTTTTCTTTTCTTTTCTTTTTATATTATATTATATTTTTATATTATATTATATTTTTATTTTTATTTTATTTTTATTTTTATTATATTTTTATTTTTATTTTTATTTATATTTTATTCTTTCTTTATTTTGTCTTTCTTCTTCTTCTTTTTTTTTCTTCATCTACCACTATACTAACTCGCCCCAGATGAACCCATTCATCTCATTCTGTCTCTACGTCGCCGCTCGAGTCTTTGTTCAATATCTCAAAAGTCGTCCCGATGATGCGCACGTTGCGGACTCGTTGCGCTTTCTCCTGTCGGCAATGGACGCTCTGAAACGGAGGAATCCGCTGACGGAATCCTTTCTCGTGCAGCTTGATGTTGATCTCGAGGCACTGGCGACGCGTGTTTCCAAGCTGAGGAGCACATTCCTTCGACAGTCCGCCTTTGGAAGCCAGGTTGAGCGCGCCGGGCCACTGTGCAGCGATCGAGAGGGGATGCAAGGAATCCTCACGTATCGAGATTGCGATTACATGAAGGCCACCGGCGAGGACGCAAACCCGTGCAACGGACCAGACGTAGTCAACGGACCTGCACCTGCACCAACATCAACATCAACATCGACATCGACATCGACATCAGCACCCGTGTCAGTGTCAGCGTCAGCATCATCGTCAGCACCTGCCCCTGCCCCAGCACCGGGCGCCGGCGGCTACGGAGGACAGTCCTGGCTAGCGGCCGACCAAGCATCGTCAGCCCCGGGCCTGACAAGCACCCGAGGAACCATGTTCGAAAGCAACGGCTCCACTGCTGCGCGTGCTTCCAGGTTCGGTGACGTCGTGAACGGCGCGGGTCTCGACAAGCAGACCACTCCCGAGGCCGGACACTCCAACGGCCGCACACCAAACTCCGCCAGCGCCGCCGCCGGTGGCTCCGACGCCAAGCCCCGTTTCCCGTCCGGGGAGTCTGCCTTTCACCCGAGTCCCATCTCCCCCCATCACGACCTCTTGAATCCCGGCCCGCCGCTCGACGTCGGCGGCCACCAGGGCTTCTATGCCGGCACGACGGCCGGATTCGCCATGGGCCACGGACACGCCATGCCCACTGCCCAACAACCAGACCCGTCCTACCCGCTGTCCACGACCGGCTGGCCGGACATGATCGGCGGCCAAGCACAGCCCCAAGTCCAAGCCCATGCCCACGCCCACGCCCACGCCCATGCCCATGCTGTTCATGCCCCAGGACCGGTCCCCGCCCCCAACATGCCGCCCGTGGGGGAGGGCGTCCTCCGAGCGCTCATGAACATGGGACCCATGGACGCAATGGACTTGTCGTCATGGGACACGGGACACGATTCAGCGATGAGAGGTTGAGGGTGTGAACAGGGAGATGAGAGGATGAATGATGGGGTGTGCTTGTGGATCTAAGAAGCCATTGTGGTAGCGACTCGAATAGACGGGTGGTCTTGCGACGGATAGTATGTAGACGGGTTTATGGGTTCATGTACTTTATGTATGTATTGTATAATTTTGTTGATCTATGTATTCATTCTGTAGAGTTGTTTGCTTTACTCTTAGCGTTTCCTTCTTTACTTATTCTTATACTTTATCAAGTCATGCCGTTTACTCGTTTATTTTTTTTATTTATCCATTCATTCTTGTATTTTATAAAGTTATGTTTTCTACTCCCACCGTCTTTTTTTCCTTGTTCTCTCCATGTCACTGTTTTTCCTGTCATTTATCGTCGTCGTCGTTCCCACTGGACTTGTTCAGATAAGGCTTCTTACTCATGGCACATGTAATTTGTATTCGAGGCTGTCTATATGGTCTATATCCGTTCCGCACCATAAGCCTCTCACTTCTTCTATATGTAGTTCGTATAATTGGGTATCTATTGTGTCGGGATGCACTGGACGCTGGACACGCTGCGTCGCCAAGTGGTGGTCACGAAGGAGGGAAATAAGGAAGGTGAAACGCGGGAATAAGGACATTCGAGTGTGGCTCGGAACATCCGATCATGACCGTGTATAGGTAGGGACGGACGTTGCGACTTATTCTCGTGGCGGCATAGCAGATGGACTGCGTGGGTATTGCTGATTACATTTGGGTTCTGCTTCATCATGGTGGCGCCGGTTATTCCGCATATGAGTGCACTCTTTACGTTGTGGAAACATGCGAGGTTGTGATTTTGCATTCATCCTTTCATGATAAAAAATGCTCTGGTTTGAAGATCCAAAACGTTCTTTATACACCCGTTTCTATATTTGCGGATATTGCGACCGTTTTTTTTTTTTTTCTTTTTTCTTTTTTTTTTTTTTTTTTTTTTTCGATCATCTCGATCGGGACCGGCGGACCAAACCTCTCGGGGCGTGCAGAGAACCTTTTTGGATGGCGTTTTGGGGCCGAACCACTATATAGTCGAAATTCATTTCGCATCAAAGACGTTTTGCCTATTCTATATAACTGGTCCGTATTTGGACATCTGTCGTCTATGTACATCCCCGTATAAGTGTTACGTACTGGTACTGCACGCAGGTTGTTGGCATCAGCGGCGTACGCGGTGCGTTATCGAGGCTACAAAGACTAGAAGGCACAAGGTACTGCTGGACGTATGGTTGTGTGTATGGTCAAGGTTGTTTCTTGTGTTGGGGCATCTATGGGAAAGGCTATGTGTGATTTGATTAGGTTGTCTAGATAGTCTATGTAGAATTTCATCATATCAAGCTTCTTACTCATTCGCAACGTAATTCATATATGAGAGTCTATTGATCGTCTATATGGAGGTTTGTATCTTGGACTTTTGTTCGTTCTTTGTGTCATTGTGTCACACTCTCCAGTATCCTTCATGTCATCATGTCATCATATTGGACTGTTTGCTTAGTGTACACGTAAACTATATACTAGTCCGTCATTTCTTGCTTTATAACTTTCCAAAGCGTTGCCTGACTTTTTACGGCTAGCGAAATACCATTACAAGGAGGCTTTCCGACCAACGCCGTTGCCGAACAACTTGAAGCCTGTATGCTCCGAGCACCCCCCCCCGACTTGGTGTTCCTTGCCTTTGAGACTGCGTATTGTATTTCCGATGACGAGAATCTACTTGCTGTACGGCACGTAACAGTCTACTTTGTGCAAGATCATGCTGTCCCCCTCGTTTACGTGTCACTGATGGATTCGCATTTCGATTTCATTCGGTATGCTCGGTCGTTGCAGGCAGCCACTGCCGTTTGTCTTGTACACATTTCGTCCCTCAGCCGTCTACGCTCATATCATCCAATCCACTTGCAAACTGCCATGTGTTCCATGTCAAACTGCCTGTCACGCACCGCACGGATTCAAGGCACAAGTCGGCCGGCGGTCAAAAGGAATGCGCCAAGAGTCGCGGCTGCTATCTCGTCCGACACTTGTATCGCGTGAGACAACTCCCGCTCGTGACTGTGCCTATATCTGTCCCGGGACGTTCTTTTCTTCTGGAATGGTCTGTCTGGCCACACATGAGCGTCCATGCCATTGGGGCGGAGAAACGTCCGGCATCTCCGAGCACCACGCAGACTAATTTCTTACGCGGTGTCAGACAGCATAGGCTTTAGGTTTCAGATCCGTATTGGATTTGCTGCGTTGAATGTACTTTTTTTTTTGGGACCGGAATGAAGGATGAAATCCAATGAGCATTTATCATGGCGTTCTCGGCGTCAGGAGTCGCAAGCGTCTTTATGCCAAAGCGGGTTGGGTAGTTGAAATGGCCCTTCTAAGTGCGCATGTAGGAGAGCTTGTTGATTGCCGGTGTGGTGATGGGCCGCGGAGCGGGGAATTGAGATGTTTGTCACGTTTGTATTGTTGAGTTTGGTGACCTTTTGGCGTGCATGGTGTCGTTTTTTGTATCTGGGTCTGGGGGGGTTCGACGGGCAAGTTGAACGTCAGGATTGAGGTATTCAGATGGGGTGGTCAGAGTGAGAATTACGATGGGGAAGAACAGGAGAAAGAGCAGGATGAACAAGTTCAAGAATAGTATAAACAAATGTAGATGGGGTGGTAAGAGTGAGAACTGCGGTGGGGAAGAACAGGATGAAGAGCAGGATGAACAAGTTCAAGAATAGGATAAATTAGATAAAGAACGGGATAACGTTTCTTGTAAAAAGAATAGCAAATAGGTTGAATAATAAGATAAACAAGTCGACAAAAAGGATAAACAAGTTAAAGAACTCCAGGACCAAATCCGGACCAAGAAACAACCAACGCTTGATGACTCCTCCCATCCATCCCGCACCCGGCTAACATCGCGGCCGAAACTTTGCATCAGCGAGCTATCGACGCCACTACGGCATCTCGCTTACTGACGCGGGACGTATATCCCATGGGACGGACTGCGTTGATGGTTTATAGAAGCGGCATCTGTGCTTCTGTGACCGTGGTTGAGTTTTTTTTTTTTTTTTTTTACTACTTTAATTTTCCTCCAAGTTTTTATAGTTTTATATTTAAATTATCGTTATTTCTTTCATGTTGTATCCCTAATTTCATTTAATGTGTTTTTAGTATTTTCATTGTCATTTACTTCTCTCTTTACTATCTACTTTCTTTCTCATACACACACACACACACAGGCACATATTCACATGTATATAGACATGTATGTGTGAACATGCATATGCATGTATATTGGTATACGCCACTTCATACATGTCTCACACCCGCTACGCCAGGAAAACAGCAAAAACAGTCAATAAATCGTTCTTTTACATAATGAAGAACCCATCTCGCCACTCTCACGAAGTAATTCAAGAGTATATAACAATACTGTCAGTGATCAACTAAAACTTTTTATTTTTCCTTTTTTCCTTTTTTTTTTTTTGGCAGAAAAAAAAAGAAAAGAAAGCACGATATAATGCTTGTGCGGGTCGCACTGCAGATACAAGGACGGAGCTGTAGTCGAGGAGTGTTCGCGCAACAGGGTACGCCATCTGGGGTATCCATGAGGAAATGGGTCGCAGGAAACAGGAACAGGAACAGAATAATACATGATAATACACGACATAGTACACATTGGCCCATACACCATGAGAATACACCGACAGTGTGTGCGCACATATCCCGCTCCACAAGATGACAAGCCCGAGAAAGAGGGAGAAATAAAACCATACATTCCTTTTGGACAGAGGGGCGTGGTTCTCTTATCGTCGGACGAGACATGCCCACCTGTTCCTTAGACCGCGCCATCGCCCCCGCGCGGTGACCACCTCGCCATTCCGTCTCGCTCGCTCACGCCCCTCGCCCAGCTCCTCCAGATGCTTCGTTTGCAGGAACCGCTTCCCGCCGCCGCGGCCGCCGCGGCTTCCGTCTGCGTCTTCGTCTCGGACGACGCGCTGCGAGTCAGGCAGGTAGAGCCACGAGATGAGCGCGCCGAGGACCGCCACGGAGCCAAACAGGAGGAAGATGAGGCCCTGCCCCTTGTCGCTCTTGTAGGTGGAGTTGATGCCGTAGACGACGAGCACGGCGACGATGCTGCCGAGTTTGCCTGCGGCGGCGGAGATGCCGTGGCAGGTGCAGCGGTAGCAGGTTGGGAAGATTTCGGCGGGGATGATGAAGGTTAGGGTGTTGGCGCCTGTGATGTTAGCTGTTGTGTGTTTGAAACGGGAGACAGTATGTGTGTGTGTGTGTGTGTGTGCCATCATCAGTTTGTTCATCAAACTCCATCAAGTACGAACCAAAATTAAACAAAAAATGATGAATCGCCACAAAGACGACCGTGGCCGGCGCCGCGGCCGTCCGCCGCACCGCGTAATAGACACCCCCCGTGACGAGCAGAAACACGGCCAGGATGACAAACGACGCAGTAAGCCACTGCCGGCGGGGCAGCCGGTTCGCCAGGAGAATAAAACAGACGCTCCCGGCCACAGAGGCGATGGACACGGTCAACAGGTACTCCCTCGTCTGCTCGACCAAGACGTCGTATATCGTGGAGCAAGGGCGCTGCACGTCCGTCTGCCACACGGGCATGCCCATCGTCGCCCACTGCGGAACCGTGGATTCCCCCGCCGGGATGGAGGAGTGCCAGCATGGGAGGCGCTCGTCTATGGGGACGGGCCCGTTCGTCGCCCACATGCCGGAGAGCGTCTTCCGGTTGTCGAGCGAGAGTCCGTAGAAGCTGACGTCGAGCAGGAACCAGGTCATGGCCGTGCCGAACAGGTACCGCCAGTTGCCGTCTCGGACAAAGTAATCGTGCAGGTCTTGCCTGGAGAACTGGACGGGCATGGGTCGGGGCGACATCTGGGGCTGGATCGGATTGGCATCCCGGCTCTGCATCTGCACCGAGAAGGAGCTGCCGATGCCACCGGGCCCCAGCGGCGGAACCGGTGTGCCGTAGACGCGTTGCGTGTTCATGATGGCGATGCCGGGCTTGTCCCGGACCTCGAGGCTGTACAAGCCGCAGTCGAAGAGGAAGAAGCGGAAGATGATGGCGAGCAGAGCCGGTATGGCTCCGGACCCGATGACGATGCGCCAGATGCCGTCGACGGCTTGTCTGCACTCGTCGTGATGCGCCGTGTTCAGCCCACACTGCAACGTCCGCAGCTTGCGGCTGCTATCGAAGCCGAGCAGCACCCAGAGCCCTACCAGTTGGGCGAGAGCCTGACCGACGGGCTGCATCAAGAAGACGCTCGACAGCATCGTCGCTCGTGACTGTGTGCTGGACCACTCCGAAGTGATGACGGCGCTGAGGGGATATTCGGCGCCGATGCCTGTGGGCCAAAGGGGGAAAGCCATACAATGCTTTTTGTCAGTTTTCAGTCTTCACTCTTGAACGCTTTTTATCTGCTCTTCTCTCTCGAGCCTGCAGGTCGCAGGTCGCAGGCTACATGCTGCAGGTCGCCACACACCGATTCCCATGACAAACCGCCACCATATGAAAAGACCGAGAAATGACAAATCGCCCTCTCCACGACTGCTGGTGGCCACTCCGATCGTAGACACAATCACCAGAACCAGCTCGATGCCGTACAGTCGAGTCCGTCCAAAGTAATCGGCAAGGACGCCGAAGACTAATTGTCCCAGAACAGAGCCGAGCAAGGTGAAGAGATTGACGAGTAAGCTGGGCCACTGCCCGCCATGTGGATAATATACGAAAGCGACTGATGCCAGGATAACGTTGGTAGAAAAGAGGTTGTATCTGGGGGGGGGGGGGGGGGGGGGGGGGGGGGCGGCTCAGTTTCAGTCCAGTTCGTTTTGTGTTCAAGAGTTCTTGGTGCTCTACTATTCGTCGGATCCGCGCGTCAGGGGTAAAGGGAAAGAAAGGGTTCACGTACGAATCAGTCAGAAATCCCGACGCGGCAACTCCCCAGATTCGAAAGTTCCAAGAGTTCAAGTCGAGCTCGTAGCGAAGCTGATTTCGGTCCTAATGAGAAAATAAATGGGGAAGATAAATGAGAAGAGCGTGAAGACACAGGTTTAGTCAGGGCGTCATTTGTTATCGTCCATCTCCGGACATCGAGGGACTGTTGCATGTTTCCGAACCTGTTGATCTTGCGAGGACAGTGCAGAGCTATCGTGGCCGAGGAAACCTCTATTTCTGCGCCGAGGAGGCGCCAAATCTGACGGCATGACTGCTGAATTTGGGCGTTTCAGGCCGTTTCGAGTTCGCAAGAGGGGGGGGGGGGTGAAATTTGTCTCAAGAGACGACGCGCTGGGAGAAGCGCGAGAGACGGTGACAGTACATTGGTGTTGTGTTGATAAGCTTCCGACCGTCATTCGAGAGTTTCTGCTCTATCTGTGGAAACGAACGTCTTGGCGCGGCAGTGATGGCCAAGGAGACTTGGTGGGATGGTTTATGAATCGCCCAGCATGAACGCCATGCTACCGGATTGATGAAAAGATGGAGTTGGAGAAGTCTGGGCGCGTTTTTGATCAAGAGCCAGGTTGAGCCGACATGTTGCATCGTGCAGCGACGTTTGAGACAAACAGGCCAATTAGGAAGAAAGAAAAAGAAAACGAAAAAGAAAAAAAGAAAAAGAAAAAAAAGAAAAAAAGAGGAACTGGGGCCGCCCATCTGGGGTCACCAACTGTCTGTGCCCAAGTGCTGCATGCAGTATACGGACAAATAGACATCATATGCAGGGCGTTTGTGAGAGAACCCAACAAACAAACAAACAAACAGGGGGAAAAGAAAAGAAAGAAAGAAAAAAGAAAAACGTGCGTTCCAGTGACTTCAGCCGCTGGCTGGTGACCAACTACAGTAGCACGTTGATGAAAATCATTCTGTACTCTGAGCCGGGCTTATCTGCCATTTGACTGGGCCAGTCCCGCCGTGGAGCGGCTGAGGAGTTGATGGCATTGACAGACTCGACACATTTGGTGTCTTTTGTCTCAAGACTAGCGCGTCCCGGCTGCTGAGCGCCATATCGTCAGCAAGTAGCGACCACCGGCGAGGTGACACATGGACGGCGTCTCTAGTCTCGTCAGGAGGCAAAGAACCGCCGGAAACCGAACCCTTTGAGCTTGAGTGTCGACGCGAGCAGGTGGAGGAGAATCGGACTCCCCCGCCTCCCTCTTTTGAACGTTGATCGACTTCTTGAGAACGCTATCCTGAAACATGCCCAAGGGCGTCAGCCGGTCGACGGAAAGCGCAAACCATCTGGGTAAAATACGACAGACAATGGACAACGCACAGCGCTGCTGCAACACACAACGCTATTTACAACACACATGTACGTCGTCGAGTCGAGTCGAGTCGACCAAGCTCAAGAAAGGCGGCATTGAGGAACAAAGCACGTGCGTGTCCCGACTGCAGCCCATCCGATGATCATTGATGACAATCGAGTGGCATTGGTCGGTCGGTGCCTGTGTGAGTCGTCGCCGAAAAAGCCGAAAGTGTCGGCTGGACTGACTGGTGATGATGATGAACTGAGTGAAATGGGTGAGTTGCTCCATGAGTCCCATCTCTCCAATGCTCCACTGGCACATTGCACACCGCACACCGTGCGGCGCACAGTATCGTCGAGGCGGCCCATGACGAGGTTGGGTTGTGCCTCGTGGGCCCCCCTCCCGCGTCTAGTGGAACGGCACGAGAGCAAAGCGGGGCGGACCCACCAATCGCAAGCGTGGCCCCACCGATAGAGAGATTATACCCGTCGACATGCATAAAGTAGAAAAGTAGAAAAGTCTGTGTGTCTGGGACTCTGGTCTGGCCCACCTGTGTAAGACGGAGTTGGCTTTGACTTGGGAGGAAGGAGCTCCCAGCTCCCAACGCCAAGCTCCCAGCTGTTTCTAAGCAGCCAGCCAGCTGTGCAACGCAGATGTCCAGCCGGCAGCTCGACTGTTTGACTGCTCGACAACTTGATGTGACGTCAGCCGCAGAAAGGAGCTTGGCAGGCAGGAGCAGTGAACCTGCCTTCCGAAGAAAAAAAGAAAAAGGGAAAGGGAAAGGGAAAAAGGGAAAAAAAAAAAAAAAAAAAAAAAAAAAAAAAAACAGTCCCTGCTCACATTGTCTTTTGAGATATCGCCAGATGAGCACATGAAATGATTCATTCTCGACATCTGCGGCCCTGTCGATCCTGGTGGAGCTCGAGCCTCGCACCATCCTCCTCAATATGCCTCTTCTCTGCTTGCAAGTCCTTAGTCCACACTCCAGACGAAGCGAGCTCTCAAAGTCCGATTCGCCAACACGTCCGCCAAGCCTTCGCATGCCTAATTTATGTACACCACACGACAAAAAAAGAAGCAATCATGACAGTCCGGCACACCCGGTGTCGTGGGTCCGACTCGCCGAATGCCAAGTGCCGACTGGAATCCATCGACCAAGAGGACAAAATGCGAAATGGAATAGCACTGCGCCCAAGACCAGAAACTGATGATACCAATTGAAACCCAATGGCGCGTCCGTCGTCTCTTCGTCTGTGTCAATCTCTATCGGCGTCCTGCGTCTGCTTCTGCGTCTGCTTCTGCGTCTGCTTCTGCTTCTGTGTCTGTGCGTCGCGTCGTCGTCGACTGCCTGGATGTCCCGCCCACCAGCCTCTGCCTCTGCAGTCCTGCACCACAGTCCAGACATGGACTTCTCCAGAATCCAGACTCCATGTCCGGATGGACTAAACTTTTCTCTGTGCCTTCACTTGGCTAAATCAGACCCCCACGCCAGCAGTCATTCGCTCCGACACATCTTACACTCCAAATCTGGCGAATAGCCTTTGAGACCTTGGTGGCTCTGTCTTTTTATTCCCCTTCTCGCGCTTCTTTTTCCTCTCGCTCCGATATGAACCCCCATGGATCGCCGTAGCCCGTGACGAGGGGTGGTCCCTTACGTCGCCTTCCAGCAGAAATCTCCAAAAAACCCTTGCTATTGTTGGAGTCAAACTTGTCCACCCCCCTCTTCTCTTTCCTCTTCTCTCTTTCCACTCTCTCTCATCCCTTCGTCAAGTACATCTCATCTTTCTCAGCCTCCCCATCAACTTCTTGGGTTATGATTTGCGTCGTCTTGTTCGGATCCGTGCTGCTTGTTCTGGGGTTGTGACTCTTTTCTGCGCTCTCTCCTCCCGCCTTTCTCCTCCCACCTTCTTTGTTGGCATGGCCGCCTCCTCCTCGTCTTCTGGTTCATCGTTTACATCCTCATCGCTTGGTCGTCCTCCTGCCTACAGCCGGTCATACGTCAGTCCAATACATGCCTCTACCACTCCGACGTCGGGTGTTTCGACATTGTCTGCGCAAACTCCAGGCAATTCATCCGCGCCCCAGACGTGCCTTCGACCGCTGGATCTGGGGCCGCCTGGATATCAAGCCACCATGTGAGAACAAAAAAAAAAGAAATTGAAAAACAAAAAAAAAGAAAAGAAAAGAAGAAAAAAAAAAGTTAAGAGAAAATTCGCGTTTTCTCGGTCATGGGGATGATAGCCTCTTCCTTTGAGCTTGAGGAAACTTGGTAAAAGAAAACTTGGATAACGCTGGAGAGCTGACCGTTCTGGGCACCAAAACACAGAACTCTCTTCCAAGACACTCCAGACGAGCGCACCGTGTATCTGGGACCATGGGAAGTGGTTGGTTCTGAACAGCGCCGCGTTTTGTGGCAGTGCAGCTATCACGGGGAGCTACTCGAGCATTATCGTGCGTTTTTTTTTTTTTTTTTTCGTCTTCTTTTTTTTTACCCGCATATGAGAACAAAACCATGGCGACATCACTCAAAGTCCAAAGTACGGGGCTGACATGGAAAAACAAAACGAAAGCAGTGCCATCCGACATTCCTTCCGAGACTCACCCCTACACGCTACACTCTCGCCATCGGCAATATCACGACCCCTCGGACATGGAACGGTACATTACATTTCCCGAATCTCATCGTGTTCGGTACACGACGGACGAAGGTGTTTGCATACACGACCATTATATTCAAGTCAAGTACGAATTCACAAGCGTTCATGGTTCCACCCAGTTTCAGGGTGATTTACGTCGCAAAGACATGATTGCCTTCTTCGACGTTGATGTGCTATGGACCAATGTCCACGGACGGACCGACAGCTTCGGAAAAGTCAAGGGCATTGGAGCGATACAGCGTCTCAAGCTGTGGCGCGATCGGTACACCACTTTTCACTCCCTCAGCGTCCTGGCCAACAAGACGGATGGTCAGTTCCGCGAATACGACGTACATGTTTTTGAGGGACAATTGCGCAATCGGGACGAGGGAGCTAAGCAGCTGCGGCTAAACGTTCAAGGCCGACGCGGCAGTGGCTCAGACGAACCGCCGCAGCAACGCCGATTCTCGTTTGCTCGAGGAGTCAGACCGCTTGTGCGATCATCTGGTCATGCGAGTCCAGGCAACTCGGATTCAAGTTCCTTGTCGCATCCCCGCACGCACTCGCAGTCACAGAGCTCGATTGACATCCGCTACCTGTCTATTCAATTCAGTAGCCGTCAAGGTCAGTCTGGATGCGTCACTCTTTTCCTTGTTTTTCATCTTTTTCTTTTTTCCTTTTCTTTATTCTTTTTTCATCTTTTTTCTTTTCTTCATCTTTTTTTTTTAGCTGCTACAAGACGTCTGTATGCGCAAGTACAAACAGCCTATCCTGTCTAACTGACAAGTCAAAGATTATCGACGATTTCTTGAGATGTGGGTGTGTGCTCACAGCGCGGATCGAGATTTTCAAGGGGTTCCCTTTCCGCCGAATCATGTCGAGTTGCCTTCTCCGCAGATGCTGCCCGGCCGAACTACAGTACTAGAACCACCGGATTGGCAGCGCACGTCGGGATCTGTAGCAGAACCAACAGATTCCATGGAGAGGGGATGAGGTTTCAGTCTTATCAACGAGTAAGAAATGTTTAACAAGGGATCCTCAAACAACAAGAAACCGAAAATAAACAGTTTGACAACGCCCAGATCCAGAAAACGCAACTTCCATGGCCTAGCCAATGCAAAAATATTGATGGCTCGGCCTTGAAAAGCCGGCGGCAATAAAACCATATTTTCCACAAGAGGCAGCAGTTTTACTGCAACCAACCACTCGGAGGCAACTGACCCGTCACATTCGATGCACACTGGGGAAATGGCTGGAAGAAAGGGAGGCTCGGGGGAGACACCTGCTCTCCTAAAACTGTCGCCGTGGCGTCTGGTGCCATCAAGACGACGCTTTATTGGATCCCTAGGCAGAACCCCCACACCAAAATGCATCCGCGGGCCGTGGCTTACATTACATGTCAGTCTGTCATCATCAACCCGACGGACCGTCCCGGGCGATGTCCTGCGACCACCATTCCTGCCTCCTCCATCCCTCACCACGAAAGGAGTCGTCGTATAACTCTGGACATATGCGAGAGGAATCTTGAGCCGCGTTTGTTCTCTTCTCTTCACTTTTTATTTCTATTTTTTTATTTTTCCTAAAATAAAAACCTTTCATTTTTTTTTTCCTAAAATAAAAAGAGAGATAGAGATAAACGAAAGGCATCACAACCAATAACCATGAAAACCATCCTTGCCATCAACGCGGGGTCTAGCTCTGTCAAGATATCGGCGTACACGGCAGATCAAAGCGCAAGCCCGCGCCAGATTGCGGAGGCTCGGATCAGCGGATTGACAGCACCGCCGGCGAAGCTCAAATATTCGCGCTACGGCAAACCCATAGTCCGAGACGAACTTGTTGATGGCCACAACGTCGACGGTCAAGACGCCGCCTTTGCGCTATTGCTGGATACCCTGGTGGACGATGGTGAGCTACAGGAGGTTGGCTCCAAGCGAGATATCCGCATCGCATGCCACAGGATCGTCCATGGCGGCGACTACGCCGATTCCCGCATCATCACTCGGGATACTTATCATCACTTGGAGGAGCTGAGCGATCTGGCTCCGCTGCACAACGGCGCCGCGCTGGGCATCGTCGAATCGTGCATCAAACAGCTTCCCGACGCCACCAACATTGCCTGTTTCGATTCGCAATTCCACGCAACCATTCCGCCGCACATTGCCACGTATCCAATCGACCCCGAGGTGGCCAAGGATAACCGACTGCGCAAGTACGGGTTTCACGGTCTGAGCTACGCGTTCATCGCGCGGTCGGTGGCCGACTTTCTGGACAAGGAGGTGGCGAAGCTAAACATTATTGCGCTTCATCTCGGCAGCGGTGCGAGCGCCTGTGCCATTAAGGGAGGCAAGAGCTGGGACACGAGCATGGGACTGACGCCTCTGGCGGGTTTGCCGGGGGCGACACGCAGCGGCAGCATTGATCCGAGGTAGGTTGGTCAGAATGGTGAAATGTTTCAACGCTTTATGAGAGAAATGAGTTGGGGTAGGAAAGGGAGGGGAAGAGGAAAAAAGGAAGAGAGGAAAGGGAAGGATAAGAAGAATGAAGGGAAACTTGACAGAAAGGAAAGGAAACCACGCTAAACATAGTGGCAGCCTAGTCTTCCACTACGCAAGCAATGTCGGCAAACTGTCGCCCACTTCCACGAAACACCTGCATATTTCCAAAGCCGAGGAGATTCTCAACAAGCAGAGCGGATGGAAGGCCCTCACGGGCACCACCGACTTTGGCGAGATTGCGGCATCGAATGAGCCGCGACACAAGCTGGCCTTCGATCTATTCGTGGATCGCGTGTGCGGCTTCGTGGGGAGTTACTATGTGAGTCTGGGGGGGGAGGTCGACGCGCTGGTGTTTGCGGGCGGCGTTGGCGAGAAGAGCAGTCGGTTCCGAAGCGAGGTGGTGCGCCGCACGCAGTGCCTCGGGTTTCGGATGGACGAGCATCGCAACTCGGGGTCTCTGAGTCGGGTGGTTGAGGATGTGGGCTCGCGAGGGGGGCGGCACCGGGTGCTGGTTTGCCAAACGGATGAACAGTTTGAAATGGCGCGGGCGGCGACGGAGAAGAGGGAATTGTGGGCTTAAGCCTGGTTCGGATTGAGCAAGTGGCTAGCTATTATATGTATATGTGTATTTATAAATATATATCGTACAGATGTATATATATACATGATACAGAAATATATAGAATACGGACATTTATATAATGCAGAAGTATATATGGTACGGACACTTGTATAAAGCCCAGAGTCTATGTAATGAGACACTGTATGTATAATGTAGAAAGATGTATAATATAGAAATACTATATAAAATGTAGTATAATCCAGCCCATAAACAAACAACTTGATGCAGTCCTCGCCTGCACGTTCAAGCTCCGCGTCGCCGAGGCGAAACGAAGCAGGTTTACACGCAGGCTTCCACGCAGGCTGTGTGTATTCTCTTTTTCTATCTGGTTCCCTTATTTCTTTTGTTCTTTTTCTTTTCTTCCTTTCTTCCTTTCTTCCTTTCTTCCTTTCTTCCTTTCTTCTTTTTCTTCTTCTTTATTTTTTTTTTTCTTTTTTCTTTTTTTTTTCTTTCTTTTTTTTTTTCTTTCTTCTTCTTTCTTCTTTTATCTTCTTTTTAATATATTCTCCCTTCTTTTCCCCCTTTCTCTTCTCCTATTTCCTCTTCACCATCTCCCTCTCACCAGCCCACCCGGGCACATAAGCCCATCCCACACCCATCCGCCCGTTCACGACTGACAACCCACACCCACGACCTCTGCGACTTCCATAACACGGCCTCATCACACGGCCTGCAAGTCGACCACGGCCATGCACAGCCAAACACGCCTAACTGCCCATCTCCTTCCCCCCCCCCCTCCCCAACCAGACCACCACCCCCACCACGTGCGGCTGGAACCCCAGTCGTCATCGCGAGGACTGGGCGCCGGGAGGCGAGAGGTCTGGGCTTGCGTGTCGGTAGTTTGTCGGTAGTTGGCCGGTAGTTGGCCGTCTGGATAGGTACTTGCCCGGGCACGATGATGTTTCGTGGATGTGTCGTGGTGGGTGTGGTAGGTGTGGTGGCTGCGCCTTTGACGCCGACGGGGCGTTTCGTTATCATTTCTTCTTCTTCTGAATACCCAGATTCTGGGCTTTTGTACGTGTGTGCATCTTATTTTCGAGAAACGGTATCAGAAATGGTGGAAGTCGGGGAGGGAAAGACATGACGCAAGGATCACGGAGCAAAAGGCCGGCACAAATGGTCCCGCTTCGAGGGCTTCATCAACGGGCAAAAGTGCCGTTTTTGCGCCCATTTCTTGGCATCTCCTCTGGTTTTTCTTTATGTTGACTTTTCTCTCTCTCTTTTTTCTTTTTTTTTTTTTTTTTTTTTTTTTTTTTTTTTTTTTTTTTTTTTTTTTTTTTTTTTTTTTTTTTTTTTTT
>SRPU01000438.1:0-18949 GCA_018360185.1 Claviceps lovelessii | reverse complement strand
TTTTTTTTCTGCACTGTCACGCGGTTTTCCAAAAGTCAAAAGAAGATTGTTGGTAGTACTTCCGTAACAACTTTTGTTAAAGCAAAACCACAAAACTACGGACAAAAGAGCTAATTTGCCCGTTAGGCAAGGGGTATGAAAAGAAAGACAGAACTAAGCTGAAGAACGGCGGTCTGCAGCTATCAAGATAAAAAGGAAAGCGATAAATACAAAAGAAAAGACAAAACACATTAAAATGCCCTCATTCCTTTCCATCCAGCTAGGACGGTTGTCACCTGAGCTGCCAGCATCATCATTTTCTTCCGCCCAACCCCAAGTTACGCTGATCGAAAATCTCTTCTGAGGCTTTTCCTTCTGCTTCGCCTTCATGTTTTGATCATTCTGCTGCTTCGTCGCCTCTGGATTCGGCCACGGCCACCACCCTTGCATGGGCATGTCGTCGAAAATAGTGTTGTAGTTATTCTCTGGCGAGACACAATCAAAGTTGTACACAAGGTTCTGTCCAACCTTGGCTCGCGCGAATCGAATGTTTCGGAAGGAGAGACCATCGACGCGAAAGTGGGAGAGCTCCTTGATGCCACGTGAATATATGATGAGGAAGCCTTTCCACTGTGGGTTCTCTTGATCAAGATCTCGCAGAACGAATCGACGGTAGTGTGTCCATCCCAGACTTTTAGTGTACGGTGTCATTTCTGGTCCTCCATCATCAGCGATCAAGGAGCCGCGAGGATCCACGTTCTTCGAGGAAAAATGTAGGCCGTGTTCCATCATGTGCGAAACATCGTGGACGTAGAGGGTCAGCAACCCGTACCAGGGTTCACGTTTGGCGACACACTGGTGCCACTCAGGGGGTCCGGCTCTCCATTCACTCGTCTCTGGATGTTTGAACAGTTCAAATTGGATAAAGCCTCCTTTGAACTGTGAGACATCTCCAACGGGCCGTTCTGAAACCTTGGGTTCGGAAGCAGGGTACGGGGGTGGCGAGGACGAAGAAGCGGCATCTGAAGAGGATGCCGTCACTTCTTGTCCAGTTGTGGAATGTGCCTCAGTAGTTTTGGCCATTTTCATGGTGGTAAGTAGGTGATCTCCAAAGCTTTGCTATTGCGTTGCAGCAAGCCTTGGATCAAATGTTTTTTTTTTTTTCGTGGTGACTGAAGCAGTGTTTGTTTGAGTCAGAATTCGGACTTGAGATGATGGAGAGCGGAATGGGAATGAAGAGAAGAGGGACACGTGTTTGTATAAATGCTCAAATGGAAAGAATAGCTTTTCCTGCCTTCGCACTAAGTCTCATTGTTGGGCAAATTTAACTTTCCACCATCGCACCTGTTGGTGGTCGTGGCTTTCCAGTCAAGGCTAATCCATCGAAATCTTAAGATGCGAGGACCTCTAGATTGTGCAATGTGATGAGTCATGACATGAAACTTCCAAGTCCACTCACTGCGAATGACTAGGATAACGAGTAGCGCTTGGAACTTGAATAGGAAAATACATGGAGGAGAAACATTCAACTGCACGCATGTCTATTGACCTTCTTGCCTAAGTAGGTACCTAAGTAGGTACCTACTTACTTACTTACGTAGTACCTACTTGGGTAGGTACCTACCACATGCAGGTGCTTGGTACTTACCAACCTGGGCCTAGGCTACACGCCCCACTTTGATATATGAAAGCCCTGCCACACGAACTTTATGCAAGTGGCTATTGTCTGCATCCTCCCTTCTTCACACAGAACCGTGGTCATGGCTAGACCAACTTCTGTCTCAGTGTTGCTTTCCTCTTCTGTCCTCCCACCCCCCTGAGACGCAAGACATTTACACCTACCTATTCGTTACCTTCTGGTCCCTTGGTATGCGAGACTCAGAATGTCGCGTAAAGTGAGTGCCGTTGCTCCTGAAAAAAAAAAAAAATAGACAGTACAGGCCAAACCACGACAGGTCCTTCCCAAAGCACGCAAGCATAGGGCTTATTCTTCTGTCACTTCCCTTGGCGTAAGGTGCAACACATTCAACTATTTGCTTGCCTGCTGGTCGTTTACTATACGAGAACTAGAATGTCGCGTAAAGTGAGTGCCGTTGCTCCTGTCAAAACAAAAAAATAGACAGTGCTGGCCAAACCACGATAGGCCCTTCCCAAAGCACGCAGGCATGGAGCCCATATCAAGTTTCTCCTTATTTATGTTTACACTTCCTCCATTTCCTCCATTTCCATCATCGCCATCATCATCGGCATCATCATCATCACCAACACCAACACCAACACCATCACCATCATCATCATCACCATCATCATCATCACCATCATCATCATCACCATCATCATCATCACCATCATCATCATCACCATCATCATCATCAACTGCAGCAGCAGCAACATCAACTGCAGCAGCAGCAGTAGAAGCAGCAGCAGTAGCAGCAGCAGCAGCATCAGCACCAGCAGCAGCAGCACCAGCAGCAGCAATAGCACCAGCAGCACCAGCAGCAGCACCAGCAATAGCAGCAGCACCAGCAGCACCAGCAAAGCCAACCATGTCAAGTCTGTAAGTTTGCCCGCTTTTTTTCACGCTATTATCACACGCCTGCGGGAATGCTCAGCTCCTTTTTATATATATGATAACTAACATAAATGGGACGAATAGTGTTTCTATTCGGTGGTCAACATGGGCGGCCCCCAAACTCCACGACTCCGTAAGTCCTCCCTCCCGGGACCTCAGGGAGGTCCAGAGGCATGAGATCGCGTTAGGTTTAGACGCCGTGTGCCTCTGGATGGCGGGGATCTTCGTTGTAGTACTGGCTATCGTTTTTGTATGCTAAGCTGGTCAAATAACCAATTAAGCGATATTTACAGCGATAAAACAAATTGCCTTTAATTAATCCATGTGATCGATTGCCTTTGAATCCATTTCCTAGTCTATTTCGCTTTGCTGGTCGTGGCGTTCTAGTCAAGACTAAACCTTCGTATCTCCTTGATGCCGAGAGGGCTACACGATTGTACTCATTCACAATTCTTGAACCGCTGGTTGGAAGCTACTCACTACTCACTCCTCCTCTAATAACTTCCTGTTAGGCAAAGCGGAGCTTTGGCTGATGAAGCGTAAACATCGTGCGTGAAGGCAGGCAAGCTAAGGAGGAGCGCAGCTCCCCGCTTTGTATCTTTAAAGTGAGGCTGTCCTGTGGAGACTCTCACGATCTTTGATTGTAATTAGCCACTTAAAAAAAATACTCTACGGCGACTGGTCGATGACAATCCAATGTATCGTGATGTAGACTGCAGGACGATGTGGTGTTGAAAGAGCTTACGCTACAGGGGGGGGAGGGGGTGGCTAGCTACTTGCTTATAGCAGTGCTTTAGAAAAAAAACACTGCTAGCAAAGAAGGTGATGAAGAAGGAAAAAACAGCTAGCGAAGAAGGTCACAAAAAGAGGAAACACAGCTGGCGACGAGTGAAGAGAGGGAAATTATATATATTGATGAAAGGAGATTTACTTTCAGCTCAAGGTATTCGACGCTTTGCCTGCCTCTATGATGCCGATAAATTCGGGCAGCCATGAGGATCTAGTATAAGTGTTGATAGGTAATGAGATATCCTTCTCGACACTAAGGAGATGACTAGCCCAGAAAAGGCGATTTTTCATCGTGTGAATCGCCGACTTCTTTATTAATCAGCTTTGCATACACAAAAACAGCACCGAGTAATACAACAAAGGCCCCCCGATCCAACGGCACGGGGTGCCCAAAGCCAGCACTATTTCGTGCCTCTGCACCTCCTCAAGGGCTTGCTGCGGCTCGGTCTGCCCTCTCGGCCTGGGTCCCTGCCTCGACAGCCCAAGTCTCCCTGAAAATTAACACTTTAGCTTAGTCTTTTTATGCATAAAATACTTGTAAAAACTCACGAAGACATCCATTGCTGCCGGGCAGAGACCGAACCGCCAGAGGGGGTTCCAAGCCTAGCACTACCTCGTGTTTCTGAACTTCCTTGAGGTCCATCGAGGGAGGGCTTGCGAAGGGGCAGCCCCGGGGGGGGGGGGGGGCGCCCACTTCGTCCAGCGCAGAGAGACACTGTCTATCCTATTTATATTAGTTATTATAAATATAAAAAGAAGTCAAGCATTCCTATAGGCGTGTAATAATGGCGTGAACAAAGAGGGCAAAACTTACAACGTCGACATCGGTTTTTTGTTTTTTTGGGGTTTTTTTTTTAAAAAAAAAATCAAAAATCAAAAAAAAAAAAAAAAAAAAAAAAAAAAAAAAAAAAAAAAAAAAAAAAAAAAAGAAATCGCCGCTTGTGCTGCTCCTGCTGCTCCTGCTGCTGCCTCTGCTTCCAGGCATTGTTTTTTTTTTTTTTCTGGAAAAAAGAAATTTCAACGACAGATGGATGGCTCGAAGATCGAGAAGAAGAAGTGTGAACACAGATGGAGAAGAGGAAGAGGAAGAGGCAACACAAACAAAGAGAAGACGGAGGATAATACTTGGGATGGGCCGCGTGCCTACTTGCCTGCCATAGCAAGGACCTGCCGCGATGTGACCTTTTCTGTCTATTGTTTTTAGCAAGTGCACCGGTACTTGCCTCGAGCATCATCTGATTCTGGCCTATGAAGCGACTAGTGGGTAAGCGAAGGGGCAGGAGGTGAGCGAATGGGGTAAGTGTGTTGCGTCACTCGCGAGAAAATCAACAGACAAAGAAGAAGGCAACGATGACGTGGAAGCTCGTCTAGCCATGACTATGATCCTATCTGAGGAAGAGGATGCAGAAGCGAGAGAAACACAGGGGGCCCGCGGGGCGGTGACCTTTCAGGACGGACACCTGCCACGAAGATATAGAGGAATATAGAGGAATATAGAGAAGTATAGAGAAGTATAGAGAAATATAGAGAAATATAGAGATATATAGAGATATATAGAGATATATAGAGATATATAGAGGAAGCGGACGGGTCGACACAGCAAGCGTCACTTGACAGCATTGTCCTTGTATGGGCTTAGCGACATGCACTGTCAGACAATGAATAAAGACTGCACCGTGCAAAGAGTGGGCAATCAGGAAAAATTCACATTCTATTCTATTTCGCTTAGCTATACAAGAGGGAATCGTAGCCCCTTGCCGCGGCAAGTAAAAATCTACAATCGCTGGTGTTTCCACGCTGAACTCTTCTGCTGAGCTGTTCGCCTTTGGCGGCAAGGAGAAGTTCTAACGCCGTTTCCCCGACCATCTGGGTAAATAATCTTCCAATCTCAAACCTTTCAAGCTCCTGTGACATATTGCTTTGATGGCCGGTTGCAGCTTCAAGTGAATGTTACATCTTGAAGGAAAGGTGTTGAACGTGTACTGATGAAATTCAAACCACAGCGGCGTCTGCAGGGTCTTCAAGGTGTCCCTGATTTCCTGTACGCTTACATTGCCATACGGCGCTGTGATGGGCAAGTCGGCAATGCCTATGCGATCCATTGCTTTGAACAGAGACTCACTAGACATCAAGAAGCATTCATAGCTGCAGCCGTAGTCATCGTCGCCCCAGTAAAGACGGTTGCGAACAAAACGTAGATGTACAATAACGCGACGCAGCGCATCTGTTCGTCTGCTTTCGAGATCGTCTGCATATCACAGGGCCATTAGCATTGTTCATATATAGATATATACATCATATTGTCCACATACCGATTAGCGAGGGCGGCAGCGGCAGCCCAAACGCCGAGATCGGAAGCTGGCTTTCTCTCATGGCCATCTCAGTCATCATCTTGAACACAGCGGCATGGGAAAACACCCAAGACGCAAACAGCACCCCCATGGATGCCTAGCCATACGATACGTGCAATGTGTCGCGAAGATGGGCCATCCAAAGGCTGGCAAAAAAAGCAGTGGAGTCGTGGCACTTGTAGTAGTCAACCATAATGGAGATATTGACCAAGACATGCAAGTCGACTCGGACGGGCACACTGTGGTTGCGACCATGAAAGATGTTGAGCAAGATGAGGAAAGCTCTCTTGTCCCATTGTGTGGTTGTGATTTCGGGAAGCGCTCCGTCCTGGCTGTTGCTCGTGTTGGTGTCTTGCGTTCTGCCCATCTTGGTCAACAGGATGCTCTCTTTCCAGTGGCCGCATAGCATGGCTTTGAAGACGGGGGATGCGAGGATGAGGTGCTTCGAGGAGACCTTGAAGCGCACAGAGTCGAGGTCGCCCAGGGCGCTGGCCGTCCACTCGATCAGCTGCTTATCGGGCTCATCGAGCGCCCAGGGGAAGGAGTGCATGTTCTGGTGTTGAAGGACCAGAACCAGGTCTCCGTTTGGGTCGAGCTCGTGATACTCCATGTCGCATGGGCGGCCAATGTTTGGGATGAAATTTCGGTTTCCACCAAAGCGCGTCCAGGATTGGCAAGTATAAACGATGAATAGAATACAGTAAAAGAGAAAAAGAGAAGAAGCGTGTCAGAACGGTATAACGACAAGAGAATCCAGTCCGTTGCGTTGGCAGCTTTGCCGCCCTGACCTGCACTGACCTGCCTGATGATTGCAGTGCAGAGCAGTGCAGAGCAGTGCGAGCCAGCCCGGCCTGGACTGTATCGGACAACGACACCCGAGTTCCAGCCGTGGTTCGCTCCTTCCCAAAGACTACGAGACAAGTGACATTAAATGATGTAAAGTCCTGTGTTGACTGGTTGCCTCCAGCACCCCCTCACTCGGTGTTCACACCGGTGCCGCTCTATCAAGCACCTTCCTCGAAACTTTCCAAACATACGCCTTCTTGTCAATTTTATTCATCATAAGCTATCTCAAAATATACATGCTCGCCACGCTGCTTGTCCTCCCTTTTGTATGCCATTATATCCCGAGCACAACTTTTCCAATGCCACATACCTGATTTTTTTTTTTTGAAGCCGAATAAGAGAAAAAGAAAAAAGAAAAAAAAATCAAAGGAGGGGGGCAAAATCCCCGCTGGCCGTCCCCAAAGGCGCTACTGCTCGTCGACATAAGTGTTCAACTTTTCCGTAGCTGATATTCCCCCTCCTGCCCCCTTTTCTCCCCACATAGTTAATCCATGGGTATCGTAGCCTGGACATGAACGACAATAGCGTCATTACACAAAGGGGAAAAAAAAAAAAGGAAACAAATATCAAACTCTTTTTTAGTAGTCCTCCCAGCCGCCATCTTCGCCATCTTCGCCATCCTCACCATCGACCTCTATAGTCGTTCCCAAAGCCTCTTTTCCCTGGCGTATCATATCCTGAAGCTGCTTGTTGAAGGCTGCAATCTTGACGTCTGTATCGCGCTCTTCCCGCTGTCTCTGAGCCGCAAGCAGTTTGGCTTCTGAAGTCAGACGCGGGCTGTTCTCCACATCATCGACGACGGCGCGGCTCGAGGCAGTAGACGCGCTGCTTTGTGTGCGGCCATGTGTAAGTATCTGCTGGGAGCCATTGGTGGATCGTCGACGTCTGTGGCCGCGCGGCGTTGCTGGCGTTGGGGAGGCGACGCTTGCCCCCATGGTGGATGCCGTGCTTGCAGGTTTCGTGGGCGATGTGTAGCGGGGCGACGCAAAGGATGCAGAAGAGGTTGGACGAGGCTGGTCCAATGCACAAGACGGAGAGGACGCGGCAGCCGTGGTGGTGGTGTTGGCGGCGGCGGCGGCGACTGTGGTGAAGGTATTGAAGATGCTAGCTCGGGGTGATGCTCGAGAAGAGAATGAGCCCGGCAGCCTGCCTGAATCGCGGCGATGGCTGGGCGAAGCAATCCGGCGTCCCGTGACAGCAGACGGGCCATGGTTGCGGTTTCTGAGAGACGAGCTGGAGTACGAATTTCGTCGGCTTCTTGCAGTGACAAAGGTGTCCTCGACATCTTCTCGATCCTTGACCATGACCCAGTTTCTGCCCAGCTCGTCCATCGGCGCGGTCTGCCGTCTCTTTGCAGAATGGACAGGAGAAGACGAGGCCCCGCTGGAGATGTTGGATTCCCCAACCGCATCCTGGCCGGGGTAGCACTCGCCTCGCGGGAAATGACCAGGGATGCGTCGACGGTCTTGTTCACCTTCGCAGTTGCCATTGGAGCGTCGTGGGTTTTCTGGTTCCTCTCCTTCGGCAGGCGACTCAAACTCTCCATCTCCACCAGCGTGGAATCCCTTGAATGCTCCGGCCTTGCAAAACTCCCACACCTTGCCAACGACGTCACCTAGGGTGGTAAATGCGAGCGTGCCCCATCCAGATGACAGATGCTTTGGTTGTTGAGGCAAGTTGAACAGCCAAGTCGGGCCGCTAGTTTGAGCGGCGTCGAGATGGTCTCGAGATCTTTTGGATCCGAGGGCTTTCCGATAATCCGTGTCGGAAAAGACGCTATCGCCGCCGAGCTCACTGTCTGCCGGGTCACCGCCAGGCGTGTCAAGCTTGCCAGCGAGCGTATAGGCTCGACTACCTTGTGCAACACGCCTGGCGGCGGCGGCGGCGGGGGTGATGCGAAGCGTGCTTGCATTGTTCGGTTCGCCGTGATCGAAGAGACCGCCGTCCCCTCGGTCGTTGGCGAACTCGAATTGTCGTATGTCGTCGCGGACTCGCTTGCGCTTAAAAGTAGGCGTCTCGCTCGGTCGAGACGACGATAGATAGGCAGAAGAAGATGCTGGAGAGGCGGGCGGGCAGAAACGGCCCTGGTGGATGCCATCAGTATACGCGCCCGGCATATGGAAGCTGGATGACAAGGTCATGTCTTGTTGGTTCGACTTCCGTCCCGAGCCTGGTCAAACAAGTGTAACAAGCCGCACACGGACGGACGAGTTAGATGTGTATCCAGATTTCAGTTTCAACGGTAGCAAAAACAATGGAAGCCGCTTTTGAAAACGTTCGAGTCGTCCCACCACAGGTCAGCACGAGCTCATGACAACTGTCGGCCACACTGGCATGGAAAGTCGTTGTATTGGGAAAAGGAAGAAGAATGGGGAGAGAAGCGAAGCCTCGATAAAAAAAAAAACTTTTTTTTTTCTCCTTTTGAAGCTGAAGAATCCGTGGCGCAGTGTCTGGTCTGGTCCTACTGGGAGCTAACTGGGATTACTGTTGGCGGGGCAAGAAGATAACGGGAGTGGGCAAGGAGTCGAAAAGAGGCTGAAGAAGTGAAGTCAAACAAGTCGTCGTCAGTCAGATCGGGCCAAACAAATCATGCACTGGGGATTAATGGTGGGTGCCTCGAGTGACCGCCAATCATGCAGCAGCGAAAAGCCGTCATGCACCCTGCACCACCGACGAGGCAGCCTCGATGCCGCGAGCGGGCTTTGATGGGAGAAGAATTTCTTTTGATTATAATTTCCTCCGAGCTGTGAGTGGAGGAATCACAGGGGAACTCGTTCAGAAGCGGTGTATCGATCTGCATCTCATGAGACTCGGGAGAGGAGAGTTGGAAAGAGCTTTGCTTTGCATGCCGCTTTCCCTTCAGGCCAGGCGGTGAAAAAAGTAACTCGGACGTTACAGGAACAACAAACGAGGCTGAGAAACGAGGCCAAAAAATGAGGCCTGCATGTCATCAGTGACCCCACTTGCATCCTAGACTGCTCTTTCGCTCTTTCCCACGTTGACCGGGCATCAGCATTGAGGAGGGTCCATTTCCTGCACGCGCTTGAAATCATAGCGGAGCCATGTACCCACATGGACATGGTCGGAAGGTACCAAGGTACTTAGACCTCGCCAACCTGCCTGGGAAGGCAACCCCGCCCATCGAGCCATCGCTCGCTTAGTCAGGTGCCGACTCACCACTCATCATCTTCATCACTTTCACACACTCGCCAGCTATCTACAGATAGGAAGTAGACTTCATCTCTGTGCCGTCCAGGACATCTCACAACTCGCGATACCTCGTCCAAGACTCTTCTGTGTCCATTCAACGACCATGTCCCGCCAGTGACCTAGAATTTGCAACGCCTCCAACAAGGGCCGCTCCGCCATCTCTCCAGCATGCATCATCTCTATCCACATCCTGTGCTTCCTGTCCCAACGCCATCGTCTCACAAAGCCACTCTAGAAGCATCATGATTCAGGCCATCTTTTACGCCAGATTCTTTTCCAAAGAGGGTAAGCCACAGAAGCGCGTCGTCTTTGGTGTATTCACTTCCAAATGACCGCGCGAATGTCTCTCTCACCTACTCTTTCTGTTTCCATCACGCCCCTCCGCGTACATCACGTATATCATATGTAAACACAAATATATATATATATATATATATGCCATCGTACCGCAGCATTCCCCCTATGTAGCCTCACATCTAAATTTTTTCCACATCAGGCCCCAAAATCGTCGCCCAATCTCCCCCAGGATGCATCACCCCCTCCGACGCACCCAACGCCCGTCCACCCCTCATTGATTTCGACGTCCTCCAGGAATACATCATCCCTCGCCAGGCCTTTTGCAACCGCTACCTCACCATCAACTCTCCCGACCGCAAATACACCGTCCTTGGCTTCCCCGTCGTCATCGCTCATGCCAAATACCAGCGCAACGAGTTCATCTTCAACTTCGGCCTGCTCATCGAGGCCCATGTGGACCAGACGCCCTACGAGGGCGTCGTGAGATACCTCGCTGCCACCTTTTCTGAGATGGAGAAGCAGAATGAGTATCTGAGTCTGGATGAGGCGGGCGTCTTGAGGGGCCGCATGGCAGAGAGGCGGCCCATTGAGAGCTTGTTGGAGATTGTAAAGGAGGATTTGAATAATTATGGCGAATGCATGATTCCAGCTGGTGCGTCTTCATCATCTCTTTCCACGTCTAGGCTCTCTTTGGGGCTCTCTTTTCCTCTCTTTTGATAGAGAAGGGGAGAGAGACTATAAACAATAGCTTCCATGCTTCATACTAACGCATCGTCCCTGTTCATCCCCACAGACGACGCCAACACCATCAACCTGAAACTCTTCCCCCATCACCCCACCCCGCCCCTCGTCAAGGGATGGCACGTCCCCGTCGCCAAAGTAAACTTTGACGACATCATCGACCCGACCTGGGACCTCACCCTCCAAAACGTCATAGCCCAAATCGACGGCGTCTCCGACGTCCGCCGCATCGCCCAACTGGCCTCCGTGTCCCTCGACCTCGTCAAGCTCGCCCTCCGCCACCTCCTCTACTACGACACCATCATCCTCATCGACCTCTTCTTCTTCAACTCCTGCTATGCCCCGCGCCCCGCCGTTCACGATTTCATCCGCAACTACGACGGCATCGTGGACGAGTGCGCAGACTACGTCTCCCACGGAGACGCCCGCGTCAGCAACTACCACCTCATCAAGCTCATGGCCTCCTTTGCCCCCGGCAAGAGCGTCAAGGAATGCATCATGGCCTCCCACGAGGACGGCTTCGACGTGCTCGAGTACGTCGACGTGCGGCGCTTTGTGCAGTTTGGCGTCATCAAGGGATGTCTGTACCGCGTGCACAAGTACGTCCTTTCCAAGCAGTACCTCGCCGCGCTGGCCACGGGGCAGAGCATCCCCCTCGGGAGGGATTCGTTGCAGAAATACGCGGATGGGAATCACAATTTTGATCAAATCATTACGGAGCACAGCTTGACGGATGATGAAATCATGGAGCAGTTGAAGACGCTTCCTGTTCCCAAGGGGGATTTGACGATTCTGTACCGATGAAAAACAATGGGCCAGACAGCAGAGCAAGGCAGACAGTTTTCATATTAAAAATCTACTTCTTTTTTTTTTATAGTTTCGCGTAAGTTCGAATAGAGATGAGTGGCAGCAGGGCGAACGTCCATCGTGCCCTGCCGTGCCACAAAGCAGCGCCTATTTCATACATGACAATAATACACAGTATATGACAACGCTTTGTTATTTCCTTTCCGCTGCAGCAACGAAAAGAAAATCTTGTACAAACTTTGAAGAAGGGGGGACAGAAAAGTGGGGAGAAGGAAGCCAAGGAAAGCGGTTTCAAATGGTTTAAAAAAGAAAAGGACAAGAAAAAAAAGGCGAAAAAAATCACCGCTGCTCCCTGGAAACCCTTCCCCTCTTCTCCCAAGCCATTGGCGCTCTTCTAGGCTCGTGGTCCGTATTCCTGGCCGCGTAGTCCTTGGTCCTTTTATTCGTAAGCTTCTTGAGCGCACCCGGCGACAACGATTTCCCCTTTGCCTCGGCTTCCTTTTGCAACTGATCTGTAATGCGTCGCACTATGCCAGTGAATGGTTGACCGGGGTATATCTTCCCGCTGGCTGTCCATTCCTCGTCGGAAACAAGCTCGACGATGCGGACATTGTGTTTGCCCTTGCGGAGAATCAGGAGCTTTTCGTCAATGAGAAACTTGGCCGTCTCTTCGGGGTACCACATCTTCATCGGGGTCCAGGCTAGATTTCCGGGGACGAGGCCGCGGGACTGGCCCGGCTGGGCGGCTACATAGGCGCCCTGTTGGGTGACGAGGCGCTGGCCCTCGCTGCTGCTGCTGGCCAGACCGGTAGCGAAGAGGAGCTTTGCGGGTGAGAGGCCCATGACCGATCTGGGAAGCTGGATATCGCTCCGCGGGGCATTGTTGGCCGTGATGATACCGGTGGACTCCTCCGGCTCCTTGATGACGTGGGGCAGCTGGCCGCCGAAGCGGAATTGGTGCTGCTGCGCTTCCTGCAACGCCCGTTGCGAGCCGTGAACGAGGGAGAGAACCTCAAAGGCCAGCGTGTGCTGAGCGACGCGCTGGGAAGGATCCTCTTGGTGCTTGGTCATGACTTCTTGAATCTTGGCCAGCGGCATAAAAGTAAATAGCTTCAAGAGCTTTTCCACCTCGTCGTCTGGTCGTCGCATAAAATATCCATACAGGTCAAACGCCGATGTCTTGAACTCATCCAGCCAAACGGCGTTTCCTGCGCTCTTGCCAAACTTGGCGCCCGCGGAATCGAGAAGCAGAGGCACAGTGAAGCCGATGGGTTCATGCTGCCACCCCGTGGGCAGTCTGGCAAATGGTGCCTCCTCGCTCTCACGGATGACCTTGAGAGCGTCGATGCCCGCCACGATATTCCCGTACTGGTCAGATCCACCAATCTGCATTTGAATCCCGAGCTTGTTGTACATGTGCCAAAAGTCCCAGCCCTGGAAGAGTGGGTACATGAACTCACCCAGCGACATGCCTTCGCCTTCCGTCATTCTTCGCTTTACTGTGTCGCGACCAAGCATGGGCCCAATCCTCGTGTGATTTGCCAGTCGCTTTGTGAAGTCGTAGAGCGGCAGCCCTTGCAGCCACATGTTGTTGTTTAGTATGTGGCGTTTGGCGGCCCAGTCCTTGTCATAGCCATACTTTTCGCGAAGCGTGACGACATTTTGCCAAAGTTTCGTAAGCTGAAAGTGGATTTTGGTGACGTTTTTGGAAATGTCCGAGTTGCTCAGTCGTTGCCGGCTTTGTAGACGGTCGGTAGGGTCGCCGATTCGTCCTGTCGCGCCCCCGAGAAGTGTGACGGCCGGGTAGCCGTGAAACCAGAGCCAGAAGAGAGGCATAAAAGGGAGTAGATGGCCAATGTGTAGCGAGTCTGCTGTGGGGTCCACGCCGACATAGGCGCCTATTCTCTTGATTCTCATGATTTCTTTGACCTTGCCAGGTGTCCTGTTTGTGTGTGATTCGCACAGTCAAAGTCAGCAAAGCCGCCCGACAACATGCGCGCCGGGAGGAAAGGGAGAGGGAAGGGAAATGCTCCACAGATTGACATACCCAGCAACATCCTTGATGTATCCTCTCTCGTCCAGGACATCCCACACATGGCGCTCCTCGCCATTCTGGATTCGCTCCGCTCTCTGCTTCCATCGCTTTTCGCCTTCAGCAACCTTGTTGAGATACGAGGTCGAAACGCCTCGGTTTTGCCGGACAATCGCTTGGGCGGCGCATCGTGAAAGGCTCCTGGAAGCCGAGATTCGAGGAGCCATCACAGCTTCCCGTTGCGAAGAATTTCAGGGCAAGACCGAAGGGTTTTTTTAAAAAGGAAAAAAAAAAAAAACTGCTGGGACAGCAGCCTTGCTCAGCGGATCGCCTTCTGGGCCTCTGTCGGGGGCCTTTGTCGAGGGGAACTTCTACCGTGCTGCTGCAAGTCGATCGAGAGCAGAAAAAAAAACCGCCGCGGTCCAGCCCTTGTGGTACGCCAAATTTCACATGCTGGGCTCCGGCCAATCAGATCGTCCAATGTCGACCTGGCCGGAACCACATTCTTCCCTCCGCCAATTCGGCTGTATGAGTCCAGTACGGAGTAAGTCTAGCCAATCAGCATCCCGCTATTTCAGTTCCTCGGCAATCTGCCACTTCCCAAGCCTGCTTTGCAAGTTCCAAGCCAGCCAGGAAACTAGAGCAAAGCAACGTCTTTTCTCCATACGTCAACCACCTGGATTCGTCTCGTCTTGTCGCGAACTATCGCCCAAGCTTCGGTGGTAGCCTTTATTTGCATCGAGCCTCTGATCCACGATTGCTCGAAACGATGGCATCGATCATGCGTCCCTCGCTGCTGCGACAGGCAGTTCGCTCCCCTGCCACTCTCGCCATGAGAAGCGCAACTTTACACACATCCAGCAAGAGATGTGCCATCTTGCCCCCCGGACCCCGTAAGATCTCGTCTTTGCGCTTCCTGCGTTCTACGCGCGAACTTGCGTGTATTTCTCGGTGACAAAGTCAACTGCTAACCGCGGGGTTTCAATATAGAGCGAATCGAAGGCGGAGGTACGAGCTAAAGCTCCCAAATTGACCCCGTCGTTTTCGACTATGTCAGATCAGTCGAAGATGGGAGAGAGACAGGGTCGCAGTGGTTTCCACCGTGCTCACTGCCTCTGTCCCACCACCGAAAACGAAACGACGTCTTTCAACTGACCACATGTCAATCTAGTCAACGACCCAGCTCCCGTCCCACCTCCTTCTCCCGCGCACGGCTCCTACCACTGGACGTCGGAGCGACTCATCGCTGCCGGTCTTGTTCCTCTCTCCATCGCCCCCTTTGCAGCAGGCTCTCTGAACCCGACGATGGACGCTATCCTGTGCTCCGCCGTGCTGATCCACTCCCACCTGGGTTTCCAGGCTGTCATCATCGACTATATCCCCAAGAGAACTTATCCCGGCCTGCGCAAACTGTTTTGGTGGGGACTGAACGCGGCGACATTGACGGTCGGCATCGGTCTGTATGAGTTTGAGACGAACGACGTTGGTGTTACCGAGGCCATTAAGCGGGTTTGGAAGGCATAGATGAGTGTGGGGGTGTGTGTTTGCTGTACGGCGTAGCCATGGCAAAACGAGATGGGAAAAGGGAGGGCAAAAATGTGACAGATTTGGGCGGCTCGTTATTCGATGTGGGCAATGTGGTCGGCAGAACTCCCCTTCTCGTTCTCCGCCTCGTATATATACATATATACATGTTCTCCGTTAAAACAGGAAACGGAGCTTAATTCCCTTTGTCGATTGAACGATTCAATTGCATTTGTTATGTTTCTCTCTCTCTCTCTCTCTCTCTCTCCCCATTTGACATCTACCTATTGTGCCGCCTGGTCTTTTCTTAGCGTTTTACAGCGAAATCTAGCACGTCAGCCCAGTACGCAAAAAGAAATTATCGTCTACGTGGAACGATCTAGAGACATGGTGAAAGATATACGACTCATAAATGAAGGATCCTTCCTTTCTGTCAACCCGTGCAGATACTGCCGACGGCGCTCGTTTTCAGAATGAATTAGGTATCACCACCTATAGAGTATCTGCCTGCAATCAGGCCTTGGGTCCACGACTACGTCTGATAAACCCGTAAAGCTGGAGCCAGAAACGCATTCCGATAAAAGCAAATTCCCAGCCAAAGAGAGAAATGTGTTCACTGCACGGGATGCACTTGGAGGCCCTCCGGCGGCCGTGGTCAAGTTGATCTTGTGTCGATTCTGTCGTTCTGCAAGGATGTGTGTCGGACTGTGGCAGCTGCCTTTGTGCCCTGCTTTTTGCTTCACAATACGGTACGGTAGTATATATAGAGTGCATTGAATACAGCCGGACGTAGTAAGAAACTCAAAAGTCAACACATGTTAGGCAGAAACTCCAGCATTATACAGAACTATACTAGTAAAGACACGAAACGGGTAGTAACAAAACCCTAAGCGAATACACATGGGGACATTGATGATGTACGCCGTTATAGACAATACACCAACACAGATGGAACGAGCAGAGCACGCAAACAATCCCGCTAATATACCCACAAAGAACAACCTAATACACAAACCACGTCTGCGCCAAGGGCAATTCATCCGCCGGCTCCGCCGTGCAGAGCGTCCCGTCCGCCTCGACGCGATACGTCTCCGGGTCAACCTTGACGTGCGGAAGAGCGTCGTTGAGACGCATGTCCCGCTTGCCGATGCCCCTGCAGTGGCGGACGGGCTCGACGCGGCTGCGGAGGTTGTAGGAGGCAGCGGTTCCGGAGATGATACAGGCCTGGGAGACGAAGAGGATCTTGGAGGATGGGAGCATGGGGGCGAACATGGGACGGCCGATGAGGGGTTGGATGGTAGGGATGGAGCCGCCGGGGTCGCCCATGGGCGTCCAGGCTGTGAGACCGGCTTTGAGGACCAGGGAGGGCTTGGAGCCGAAGAAGGCGGGATCCCAGAGGACGAGATCGGCGAGCTTGGTGGGTTGGATGGAGCCGAGAAGGTGGCTCACGCCGTGGGCGACGGCGGGGTTGATGGTGTATTTGCTGATGTAGCGGCGGACGCGGACGTTGTCTGCCTTTGGGGACGAGGAGGGGGACGAAGGGGACGAAGGAGCGTCACCATTATTCTCGTCCTCGGACAGCGGCCCCCGCTGCAGCTTGTTCTTATGAGCCGTGTTCCAGGTGCGCAGAATGACTTCGCCGCAGCGGCCCATGGCCTGCGAGTCGGAGCTCATGATGCTGATGGCGCCCGTGTCGTGGAGCACGTCCTCGGCGGCAATGGTCTCGGCGCGGATGCGCGACTCGGCAAAGGCCACGTCCTCGGGGATGTGGCGCGACAGGTGGTGGCAGACCATGAGCATGTCGAGGTGCTCGTCGAGCGTGTTGCGCGTAAACGGCCGAGTCGGGTTGGTCGACGCCGGCAGCACGTTGGCGTGGCCGACAACGGAGAGGATGTCCGGCGCGTGGCCGCCGCCCGCGCCCTCGCTGTGGTACGTGTGGACGGTGCGGCCCTTGAAGGCGGCCAGCGTCTGCTCTACGAAGCCCGACTCGTTGAGCGTGTCGGTGTGGATGCAGCACTGCACGTCCAGCTCGTCGCACACATCCAGACACGTGTCGATGGCGGCCGGCGTGGCGCCCCAGTCCTCGTGGATCTTGAGTCCGCACGCCCCGGCCGTGATTTGCTCGCGCAGTGCCTCGGGAGAGCAGTCGCTGCCCTTGGCTGTGAGGCCAATGTTGAGCGGCAGGGTGTCGCAGGCCTGCAGCATCTTGCGGAGGTTGGTTTTGCCGGGGGTGCAGGTGGTGGCGTTGGAGCCGGAGCTTGTAGGCGATGATGTTTAGTTGGTGGTTTTTATGAAAGAGAGTCATGTACATGTATATAAGCAGAAAAGAAGGGAGACAAAAGGGAGAAACGCGATAGAAAGCGAGGGAGAAACCAACCTCGGCCCAGTCCCGCCCCCGACCAGTGTGGTGATGCCCGATGCCAACGCCTCGTTCGCCTGCTGCGGACAGATGAAATGAATATGAGTGTCGAGGCCGCCCGCCGTGACAATCTTGCCCTCGGCCGCCACGACGTCGGTGCAGCTGCCGACGACCATGTTGGGTGCCACGCCGTCCATGACATCCGGGTTGCCGGCCTTGCCAATGCCCACAATCAGGCCGTCCTTGATGCCAATGTCGGCCTTGTAGATGCCCGTCCAGTCGACAATGAGGGCATTGGTCACCACGACGTCGAGTGACTCGGCGTCGGAACGGCCCGAGGCCTGGCCCATGCCCTCGCGGAGCGTCTTGCCGCCGCCAAACTTGCACTCGTCTCCGTACGACGTCATGTCGCGCTCGACCTGGATCCAGAGGCTGGTGTTCCCCAGCCGGACGAGGTCGCCCGTCGTCGGGCCGAACATGGTCGCGTAGGCTGCGCGGTCCATCTGCACCATGTTGATGTGCGCGCCGTCGCCTCGCGGGTCGTTGTCGCCGTCTGCTGATGGGCCAAACGCCTCGGTCGTCGCTAGGTGGGCGAAGCCCTGGGCCTGCAGATTCGACACAATCTCCTTGGCGCGCCGCATGTCCACGGGGCCCGAAGCGAGGTTGTTGCCGCCACGGATGATTCTGGCGCCGCCGATTTCCACCAGCGTCACCGTCTTGGCATCGCCGGGCTCGAAGCGCACCGATGTGCCCGCCGGAATGTCGAGCCGGTAGCCGTAGGCCTTTTCGCGGTCAAATTCCAGCTGCGGATTCACCTCGATGAAATGGTAGTGCGAGCCGACCTGGATGGGACGGTCGCCCTTGCTCGTCACGCGCAGCCGTCGCCTCGCGCGCTTCTCGTTCTGGTTCAGCGCGACGGTGCCCTTGACGGCCACCACGGCCCCGGGCTGGCGCTCCGGGTGGTAATCGGAATCCGGGGGCAGCGGAAACGCCGCATTGTCCGGTACGGGCAGGAAGCTGCCGTACAAGGCGCGGTCGAGGTTGCCGTCGTCGGTGGAAATGGGATTGTGCACCGTGACGAGATATGTGCCCATGGGGAACGTGCCCTCGACTTGGATCTCGCGCAGGGTCGAGCACACGGCGGGGAGGACATGACGCCGGCCCAGCATCGTGGCACCCAGTTGCATGAGGTCGGCGACGCTGTGGTTGCCATCGCGGATGAGTTCTTGGAGGTTGTGGGCGATGAGGGCCTGTTTGTCTCATGCGCACAAAAGAAAGACGAAGACGAAGAATGGTGGTTGAGGTCCGTCAGTTCAGAGAGTTCGAGATAGTAGACTCCTGTCTGTTTTCTTTTCTTCTTCTTCTTCTTCTTCTTCTTCTTCTTCTTCTTCTTCTTCTTCTTCTTCTTCTTCTTCTTCTTCTTCTTCTTCTTCTTCTTCTTC